>OY992538.1:83701903-83891188 GCA_963921195.1 Pegoplata infirma
AAAATTTGTTTATAGAAAATTTCAAATTCATAATCCATATCCATATAATAGCTATACCTCACTGGCTTAGTTATTTTGAATTGTTTACCAAGTAAATATTTGCCTTAAGGAAATACAAAACAAAAAATAAAAACTGGGTACAAAAGAAAACAAAACGTATACGCTCCCTGCTTATACAAACATCCTGCCAAAACAACATTTGAACAGGAAAAAAATGTTGTTTGAAAAAAACTTCCATTTTTTCACTTGAATTACAATTAAGATTGAATTTTCTTTTTGTTAATGTTGTTGGTGTTGCCATTTCTTTATTTTGAACTTTTTTTTTTGTATAAAGTGTTTTGTTTTTCTAAGTTGATGGATCGTGATTAATAGTGGCATGATTAATGTTAAAAGCCAATGTGGTTAACATTATAAATGAATTTTGTAACAGTTATGGCCTTTTAATGGACATGGACTACAGCAAAAACATACTTGAAAAAGAAATTTGAAAAAAGTGCGAACAAAGAAAATAATTTTGAAAAAGAAAAGGAAGAGAAGAAAGAAAAAACATAGCAAACCGATTAATAAAAAAGCTAAAGTAATTTAGTTTTAAAAAAAGTTGTTGATTAAAAAGTTTTTCTTTTATTTCCTTTTTATTGACAGGCATTGCCGGACCAAGAGGCAGACCTGGTAAGGCTGGAACAAATGGAACACCTGGTATACCTGGTGTTAATGCTTATAAGGTGCAAGCTAAAAATGGAACATTCCTAAATGATCTACTGATTCCACCTTCAATAGCGGGTAAGTAAAATTACTTTTAGTAATGAGGTTTGTAATGAATATTCATTCCTAAATAAGGCTTATGGTAATGAGTGCTCAATAACTATGTTTTTGATGTGTCATATCTGTATACAAACTTAAATCACCAAAACATGTTCTAAAAATAGTTTATTTTAAAATTTCCAATTAAAATTATTTAAAAACCTTTTAAAGCTGTTTTAAATATAACCAGATATTTGCATAAATAACATTTTAGTTTAAAAAGTTCATTACGATATAAAAAAAAAAAATATTCTACTAGTAAAATTTCCCATTTCACACTTTTATAGCAAAACCAAACATCCATACATAATCAATGTCATGGTCATAAAATTTTTCATAATATTTGTATAAAAACTACACAACCATTTATTATGAAAGTATGATAAGTCCGTTAAATTTTTTAAGTAAGGCAAACATACATAGAAACATTTATTTAATTGCTTTACTCTACAAAAACCGTATCAAACCGCTTTCTCGAGTTATAGGCATCTTAATTTTTTTGGACCAAACCCATAAAATAGACTTTTTTATGTTAGAAAAGTGTGTGCTAAAGTTATTCATATTTTTATACCCTCCACTCTAGTGATAGAGGGTATATATAAGTTTGTCATTCCGTTTGTAACTCATCGAAATATCGGTATGGGACCCCATAAAGTATATATATTCATGATCCCCGATCGATTTTAAGACATTCTAGCGATGTCCGTCTGTCTGTGGAAATGGTGATCACGGCCGGCCAAAATATTACACGGACATGACTGAAACTTAACATATTTATTGGAAGTTCTCACGAGAAGTTTGGTATTGCATTTGAGCGATATCGGTTCAGCGGTTCAAAAGTTATGAACGAAAATGTAAGGACACCTCCAAAATTTTAGTACATGCAACATAACCTAAAAATACAAAATGCTTTAATTCGACTGCTGGTTGACTTTTATGCACATAATTGAACACCAAATGGTATTTAAACAAGTACAAACATATTTTTTGACATCGCGAAATCGCGGATTTTTTTTAACAAATTTTTTTTTTCGCGGAAAAATAAGTTTTTTTTTTTTAAAAGTAATTTCCTTTTAAATAAAGTTTTTGTGGAGGGTATCACTACATTCGGCAAGGCCGAATTTAACTTTTTTACTTGTTTTTATTCGAATTTCCAATAAAATAACCTAACTTTTGCAAGAAAACCGGACTCTATACGATCAAGGAGAGTCTTTGGGTCGCTTGTACCAAAGTTCACTTTACTAAATGTTTTTTACTAAATGTTTTTGCTGAGTACAAATATTACCTTTGAACTGGTCTATCGCTATTTGTTTTTTTCAAGATACATATATGGGGGTTTTCGTGTCAACTGACACAACTTTTGAAACCGATGTCTTCCGATCGGGATGATCGGAAGACATCGGTAACAATAGGTAACTTCTTACCTATTGTTTTTAGCAAAATGTGTCCCAAAGAGTTTAGATAGCTATTTCTGCAGTCTTTCGAAAAAAAATATAAAAAAAAATAAAAAAAAAATTTTTGATTTTTTTTCTTAAAAATCCAAAACTTTTTTGACTTTTTCCTCAAATTGAGCCCTTTTTTTTTTTTTTTTTTTTTGATTCAAAAGAAAGCTTAGGCGATTTCCTTTAAGAGCTGTGGGGTCGCTTAATGGGATGCGATTGGGATATCTACGAAATTTTTTTTTTTTTAACTTTGGAACACAAAAAACGGTTCTTTAATTTGCACTATTAGGCGTGGGATAGCTAACCAGTTTTCGATTTCGATCCGCGATACCCTCTAATTTTTTTAGGTTCGAAAAAGAAAGCACGATCCAAAAAATGGGGGCGGTGGGGAGGGGCCATATGGCCCCTCATTGGGGTCAAAGTTGGGCGTAAAGAGGTAAAAATCCTCAAAAAGCCCCAAAACTCCCCTAGAAACGCCCCTGGAAGGGTGCAATGTGAGACCCACCTCCAATAATTTTCTGCCCCCAACATTTTTCTTGAACATACCTTACCCCTATTTCCACTTCCTAAGGGGGCTCCCATACAAAATGAAATTTTTATAAAATTTGCTCCTACCGCTCTAACTGTCCATAGGGTGCCCCTAGAGAAGTAAAATGTTTTGGATTTTTAAGAAAAAAAATCAAACATTTTTTTTTTATTTTTTTTATATTTTTTTTTCGAAAGCCTAAAGAAATAGCTATCTAAACTCTTTGGGACACATTTTGCTAAAAACAATAGGTAAGAAGTTACATGGATGAGAATCAACACCTCTTTGGCCAAAATGTCAAATTTCGACCCCCTCTAACTCAGAGAGTTCTTGACCGATCTCGTTGAAAAATTGTGTTTGAACTACTATCCAATAGGACTAACCTTGGTGCAAATTTCATCCCGATCGGAAGACATCGGTTTCAAAAGTTGTGTCAGTTGACACGAAAACCCCCATATGCATCTTAAGGTTCAAAAACACAACAATAGCACTAGGCCAGATCAAATGGAAAATTTTTTGTTACCGACAATTGTAAATTTTCTATGGAAAATGTTTTGTTTTCAACAATTGTAAATTTTCTATAGAAAACGTTTTGTTTACGATAATAGAAAATTTTCTATAGAAAATGTTTTGTTATCGATAATAGTAAATTTTCTATAGAAAAATTTTAAATATCGATAGTAGTAAATTATCTATTAAAATTTTTTCGTTATCGATAATAGTAAATTTTCTATAGAAAATTTTTTGTTATCTATAATAATAAATTTTTTATAGAAAATTTTTTGTTATCGATAATAGTAAATTTCTATAGCAAATTTTTATTATCAATAACAATAAATTTTCTATAGAAAATCTATTGTTATCGATAATAGTACATTCTCTATAGACATTTTTTGTTATCGATAATACTAAATTTTTTATAGAAAATGTGTTGTTATCGATAATAGTAAATTTTCTATAGAAAATTTTTTGTTATCGATAAAATAAATTTTCTATAGAAAATTTTATGTTATCGATAATAGTAAAATTTCTATGGCAAATTTTTGGTTATCGATAATAGTAAATTTTCTGTAGAACATTTTTTCTTATCGACAATAGTAAATTTTCTATAGAAAATTTTTTGTTATCGATAACAGTAAATTTTCTATAGAAAATTTTTTGTTATCGAAGATAGTAAATTTTCTATAGAAAATTTTTTGTTATCGATAATAGTAAATTTAATTTACTATTATAATATTAAATTTTTTGTAGAAAATTTACTATTATCGATAACAAAAAGTTACCATTTCCAGTACTCATATTTTTAGTATTGAATACCCACGTTTTTTTGGGTGTAAAACTTATATTCATTTGAGTAAAAATGCAAAAAATCAGTTTTTATTCACATACAGTTATATTTGTGTGTTTTAATATTTGGCACACAAATACAACTGTTTTTGTATAAAACTGAATTTAGGCTTTTTTGTTCAAATGCTTGTAACTTTTACACTTTTTGACGGATCAGATTTTGTATAGAGAGTCGAGAAAGTATTTAATTAGCTTTAATTTACAAGTAAAAAAAATCAAATCCTCCAAATTGGTCCGGAGATATTTTTTAACATGATAATGTTTTTAGGCTGGTGTCTAATTCTAATAAAGTTGCAGGACGCCACCTCAGTTTGACTATATAAGCTAACAATTAACGAAAAAGAAAACAAGAAATATTAATTTCATTTTCTTAAAACCAAAAATTTTAATAACTTTGGTTTGTAACTTGGATAATAATTCACCTTGTGGTGAATAAACCCGTTTTTCACCAGCTGGTGAATAAAATGTAACATAATTATTTTCAACAAAAAAAATTTTTTTTTTCATTATTTATTTTATCAATTTTTTTTTGTCATCAAAAAATTTTTTTTTTCATCAACTTTTTTTTCCCATGAAATTTTTTTTTTCATCAATTTTTTTTTATCAAACTTGTTTTTTCATCAATTTTTTTTTCATAATTTTTTTTTATCAATTTTTTTTATCAAATTTTTTTTTCATAAAATTTTTTTTCATCAAATTTTTTTTTCATTATTTTTTTTTATCAATATTTTTTTTTTTATCAAATTTTTTTTTTTCATCAATTTTTTTTTCATCAAATTTTTTTTTTTCATCAAATTTTTTTTTTTCAAAAATTTTTTTTCCTCAACTTTTTTTTTCATCAAATTTTTTTTTTCATCAATTTTTTTTAAAAAATTTTTTTTTTCATTAAACTTTTTTTTTCATCATTTTTTTATGAATTTTTTTTACATTAATTTTTTTTCATCAAATTATTTTATCAAATTTTTTATTATCAATTTTTTTCTCACCAAAAAATTTTTTTTTCATAATTTTTTTTACATCAAAAAGTTTTCTTTTCATCAAAAACCTTTTTTCATCAAATTTTTTTTTTTCACCAAAATTTTTGGGTTTATTAAATTTTTTTTAACATAATTTTGATTTTCGTTAAAAAAAAATATTTTTTTTACCAAAACTACTTTTTCACCAAGTCTAAGCTTTTCGCATAAAAATTTTCCATTTGTTTTTCAAATGTACATAAAACAAGTGAGAGTGTTATATTCTTTTGTGCCGAATCTTTTATACTCTCCAAAATGTAAAAACACTTTTTTATACCCTCCAACTACAGTATGGGGGTATACTCACTTTGTCATTCCGTGTGTAACGCATCGAAATATCGGTCGAGGACCCCATAAAGTATATATATTATTGATCAGTGATCGACTGACATCTAGCGATGTCCGTCCGTCCGTCCGTCCGTCTGTCTGTCTGTCCGTCCGTCCGTCTGTAGTTAACACGATGCAGTCCAAAATAAAAGACCTAGATCCTTCAAGTTTGGCACAAATATGTCTTATGTTCCTAGGCAGGTTAAGTTCGGAAATTGGCCAAATCGGACAAGGGGGAAAAAAGTTCCCCTTTGAAGAACTAAACCAACCTCTAAAAAATACACTTTTTTACATGTTTTTTTTGTATTTTTGTTAAGTAAATGAAACATTTGGTATATTTATCGCAATGGGAAGGTGCTCTTAACGTTCCCCACTGACCCTATCAACCCCCCCCCCCCCCCTCCCAAAAAAAACAAACGCCCCTGACAAATTTTTTTTTTAATTTTTTTTTACATTTTGGAGGGTATAAAAGATTCGGCCCAGCCGAATTTAACACTCTCACTTGTTTTATTTATTTTTGCACTCACTTACGAAATGTACAGCTCTTTTGGTTTTTTAATGGGGTCCTCGACTGATATTTCAATTCGTTTTGCATGGAACAGCAAAGTAATATAACATTATTTTTTTCTAAAAAAACTTTGCTTTGGCAAGTACACCCAAATCTTCCGCAAAACATTATCATGATTTAATGTTTTGGACAAGAGTACAAAATTTTTTTATGTTAAACCACAGTTTTAAATATGGAATTTGGCAATATCTAAAAAAAATTTCTACTTTTTAACTTTTTGGCTTCATTTTCGGACTCAGCGCGTGATTTTAGATGGAAAATAAATGTCAAATATCGTGAATCGAATAATATTTAAAAATTTGTAACCTGGTGTTACACTCAATAAACTAAAAATGTAGAAAAAACTGAATTTCGCATTTTTACTCAAATGCATGTAACTTATACAATTTGTAACGGATTTTCTTAGAAACAGTCTTATTTTCTTCGTAACAGATCAGAATTGAACTGTAAAGAGAGAAAAAAAATATAAATATTTTTTATTTCTAAAATTTACAATAGAATTTACTTTTTTCCCTAAATTTCGCTAAAATTGAAGTAAAATTATCGATTAATAATTATTATCCGATAATCAGATTGAAAAATGTTGTATAAAGGGTTAAAATATAATTAAGCTACATTTAATTTAAGTAAAATCACTTTTTTACAAAGATGAAAATTTGAAAAGTTGGCAATATCTCGATACCCGTTTTAGTTTTGAAATTTTGTAGTAGATTTTCAGATTTAGCATTAGATATTACATCCAAAATGAATGCAACATGTCGTGGATCAAAATCTCTGTGGGTAATAGTAAATTTTCTAAAGAACATTTTTTCTTATCGTAATAGTAAATTTTCTATAAAAGGGCGGAATGAAAGGGGAAGCTTCTTCCCCTTGTTCCAAATTCGTCCATTTATGAGCTTAACTTGTACCGCAAGGCACATTCGTTCCAAATTTCGAGAGCCTAGCTCTTTTGGTTTGGAATTTATGGATTTATTGTTTTGGGCAAGAGTACAAAATTCGCAGGTATTTTTTGTAAATGGACTTACTTTACTTTCATAATAAATGGTTTACATGTAAGTGCGAGTATGTTAAAAGGTACATACAAAAAGGCCATGACCGAACATGCATTTTAAAAATCACTCATGCTCATAAATTAATATTATTAAATACAAACATATATACCTTTGACATTATATGCGCTCATAAAAATTTGTCAGTACGTCGCCTTATTATTGTTTTGCTCCATACGCCATTTTTGAAAAAAAATGAGTTAGGAATGGAATATATATAATATAAATATCCTCTTTCTTATTCCGAAGTCCGTTTTTTAAAACATCTTTTCAAATTTGAGATATCCAGCATTTTCTAAGAAAAAACACACCATTTTGATGTTTTTTGAAAATTTGCGTTATAGAAAAGGCTCTAGATTATTTAAAAATTAACGGATCTTGCATATTTTTGGAATGAAGATTAATTATGTTGGTACTATTCTACGTACCAAATTTTAATACCGTAACTTCTAAATATTTCAAGTAATGCCATATTTGCCATTTATGTTGTGTGGGAGGTAGGCGTGTCCATTGACCGATCATCCCCATTTTTAATACCATGCAACCTGACTATATAAGTGTTCTAAATACCCAGTTTTGTCGATCTAGCTCTTTTTGTTCCATTGTTATTTTGTTTGGCGTTGAGAACTCATTTGCTCCATATTACACAAAAGTCCCAAATGTGTAAGCAAAATTAGATATGGAGCATAAAACCATAAAATCTTATTTTCTTAAAAGCTTAAAATCTTTTGATCTATTGTATGTAAAAGTCTGAAAACTAGAAGCTTTGTTAACAATATATGTAGCAATAAATGGTAAACATTAAAACAAAATCCATCGATTACTTTTCGAGAAAATTTGTGGTAAACCTATTTTATCGTTTTTCTCGAAACCGAGTTGTTGGCGTATGGAGCAAAACAATAATAAGCTGACGAGTAGTGGTCACATAATGTTTTTAATAAACATATCTGATTTGTTTTTTTAAATCTACCCTGTTAATTTTTCTACAGCTGCTTTCAAAGCGACAGAAAAAATGGCCCCAAAGCCAAAAATGAAAAAAGGCCTCAAGCTTGGGGTCTGTTTTAAAATGAAATATCACTCCACTATGTGTTATGAAATAAGGCCAAATTCTTAGTGAAAAAATGCCCCAAAAATAAAATCGAAATTGTTATGGGCATAATCCCAATAAAATGGACACAATTCCCTGATTTTGTTTGATAATGACAACGTAACAAATTAAAACGATCCTCATTACAGGGATTATGTCTACTATAATAACACTACTCTACATGGTTTTTGCACAAACATTTTGGATACATTTTCTAAAGAATTTTGGCCTGCTAAACACGAATCTGTCATCAGAAAAGTGTATCAAGTCACCTTCTCGAGATATAGGCATTTTCATTTTTTGTGGACCAAGCCGTCAAAACAGAAACATTTTTAATATTGGAAAAGTGTATGTTTAAGTTATTTATATTTTTTTTTATTCGAATTCCCAATAAAAATACCAAAATTTTGAAAGAAATCCGGACTCGATACGATCAAGGGCATTATAAGGAAGTTCAAAATGTTCTTTTTTTGGTTATGTCCTTAGAAGTATCCGAACTTTGCAAGAAACTTCTGTTCAAAGCAGATATGTAAAGTAATCACTTCATTAAAGAGAACCTGAGTTTAAAATTCAAAATCCATTGAGTATATCCAGAAATATTTGCAAAAGAAGTCAAAATTTCGAACCAAATTTTTTTTTGCTTACACAAAAACAAAAGAGCATAAACGTTTTTTAAAACAAAGACTTTTTTAATTTGTTTTTAAAATTTAACACTTTTGTATAAAATTTCGAATTCTAACACATTTTGCGTATAGAAAAAGTCAATTTTTTTTTTCTACAGAAAAATTCTTTCATCAGAAAAAGTCTCAAACTTAATCTTTGTACAAGGACTCAGGGTCTGAGACATTTTTCGTAGAGAAAAGTTCTTAGACTCGGAGACATACACTAAAAAAAAACTTTGTAAAACGACAAGAACCACTTGTAACTTTTTTTTGCTACCTTCTATTTGACAACAATTCCTTGTAATTTTACAAGCTTTTACCAATAATTTTTTAATTTTAAAATTGTAAATTTACAAATTTTTTGACATGATAAAACTTACAAGGAGGTTTCGTGACTTTACTAACTTTTTTGCTACCTCCTATTTTACGAGAATTCCTAGTAAAAATTTCGAGCTTTTTCGTAATTTTACAAGATTTTTACAAGATAAAATTGTAAATTTGCAAAAAACTTACAAGAAATCTCGTACTAGATTTTTTTTTGTAAAAAAACCTTGGAAATTTGTAAAATTACAAAAAAAAAATGTAAATTGCGATCGAAATTTTTTTTTTTAAAACAAGGAAAACTGTCAAATATTGGTAAAATGAGATAACGAGACTTTTTCAAGTAATTTGACAAGTTTTATTTTGTGTGTATTTATATCGTATAGAAAAAATATAAGGTTCTAATACGTTTTTCTATACACACTAGACTGCCCAGAAAAAAACAAAGTTGTTATTTTCTTGGGGGATACCTGCAAATTTTGTTCCTTTTTGTGCAAAAAAATTTCGGTTTTTTTTTGGGATTTTTAAAATAATATCTAGAGGTCGCGATCTCGCGTTTTATAACGATTTATTTTTTTTGAGTTTTTTATTATTTTAAATTGTTAAATATGATTAATATGATAAAATATTAATAATTTCAGACAAAAAAAAAATTAAATTAAAAATTAAATATCGCTCATTCCATGAGATGTCTCCCAGCATCTAATCAAATGTTCTTTAATTTATTTGAAATTTCGCACACAGGTACACTATGGAGCAATTAAAATAAATTCGTTTTTAGTTTCGCGAAAATCCACGAATTCGCGAACGCGAATATATCCGCGAATTCACGGATTTTCTCGGAACTAACAACTGATTTATTTTAATAGCTTCATAGTGTTCATGTGTGCAAAATTTGAAATAAATTAAAGAACATTTGATTAGATGCTGGGAGACATCTCATGGAATGAGCGATATTTAATTTTTAATTTAATTTTTTTTTTGTCTGAAATTATTAATATTTTATCATATTAATCATATTTAACAATTTAAAATAATAAAAAACTAAAAAAAAATAAATCGTTATAAAACGCGAGATCGCGACCTCTAGATATTATTTTAAAAATCCCAAAAAAAAAAACGAAATTTTTTTGCACAAAAAGGAACAAAATTTGCAGGTATCCCCCAAGAAAATAAAAACTTCGCTTTTTTTCTGGGCAGTCTAATACACACAAAAATAAACTTTGTCAAATTACTAGGAAAAGTCTCGTAATCCCTTTTTACCAATATTTGACAGTTTTCCTTGATTTTTAACAAATCGAAATTTACATTTTTTTCTGTAATTTTACATTTTTTTTTTGTAATTTTTCAAATTTCCAAGATAATTTTACAAAAAAATCTAGTAAATTTACGAGAATTCCTTGTAATTTTAATTTTCCAAAAATCTGTAAATTTACAATTTTATTGGTAAAAAGCTTGTAAAATTACAAAATTATTGGTAAAAAGTTTGTAAAATTACTAGGCATTCTCGTAAAATAGGAGGTAGAAAAAATCTAGTAAAATTACGAAACCTCTTTGTAAATTTTATCATGTCAAAAAATTTGTAAATTTACAATTTTATTGGTAAAAAACCATGTAAAATTACAAACTTATTGGTAAAAATCTTGTAAAATTACTAGGAATTTTTGTCAAATAGGAGGTAGCAAACAAAAAAAAGTTACAAGTTTTTCTTGTAAGTTTACAAGGTTTTTTTTTTGAGTGTAGAAAAAGTTTCAGATTCTAAAACGTTTTTGCTGCTGAAAAGTCTTAGTTCTGAGAGCTTTTTCTCATAGAAAAAGTCTCAGATACTGAGACAGTTTTTAATGGAAAAAGTCCATATTTCTTAAAGAAAAAGATTTAGATTCTGAGACCTTTTTCCTTTAGAAAAAGTATCTGATTCTGAGACCTTTTTCCTTTAGAAAAAAATTCTGATTCTAAGACCTTTTTACTAATGAAAAAGTCTCAGACTCTGAGCCCTTTTTCTTATAGAAAAGTATCAGATTCTGAAACGTTTCGAATTCTAAGACTTTTTCCTATAGAAAAGGTATCAAATTCAGAGACCGAGATTCCGAGACCTTTTTCTTATAGAGAGTCTCAGATTCAGGGAATTTTCTTACAAAAAAAAAAATCTGATTCTGCGCTTTTTCCCACAGAAAAAATCTCAGATTCTGGAACTTTTCCCACAGAAAAAAATCCCAGATCCTGAGACCTTTTTGGCAAAAAAAAAGTATCAGAATTTGAAACCTTTCTCTTATAGATAATAAAGAATGCCTCGAGCTAGAAAACCCCTACTCAAAATATATGTTATTTTATTTCTTAGTAATACAGAAACGAAAAATCTTATTTTCTTGTCATGCGAATTTTTAACTTTTCAGGGGGCCCCTAAATTCTTGTGTGCCCAAGGGCAGTGATATACCTTAAGACGGCTCTGCCCATACCGGTTTCAAACATTCTAGTTATTGTTATCATCAGTATTATTTTAAATATTTTTACAGACGTTTATTAAAAACATTTTTCGCTTCAATTCCATGATTGTTCTGAATTGTTAATCGTCTTTATTTCTGATTGTACTGAAAGTTGATGAAGGCAAATATCGAGGTGCATGCAGATATTTTGTCAATTTGCAAATAAAAAAACCTTAAAGTATGCCGTAAAATACAAAAACAACTATAAATTAAAGTGAAATGCAAGAGAATGACATTAAAAAATTTTTGCAAAATAGTTGCTTATAGTTTGCGCCTTAAGGTATGCTTAAAGTCGGACAATAAACAACAGGAAGATTCATAAATACATTAATTTTAAATGCTTTTATGATTGAGTACAACTGTTTGTTTGTATAGCCTTAGCCAAGCGCTTTTACAACACAGCCTCAAATATACTTAAAAACTTCCTCTTTTTCATCATTCTCAACAAATTATATTTCAGAAAAAAATCAAGTTCTCGTGCCAGTTTAATATACATATACTGCATTTTCTCTTTACATTTTTCGCCGTATTTATAATATTTTATATTTTTTTTTTTGTATTTTTATTTTCCCATTCAGACATAAATGCACCTTATATCCAACGTTCTTTAATTGTGGAAGAAGGAAAAACATTAAATTTAAGCTGTGCCGCCACCGGTAATCCTACACCCCACGTAGAATGGCGTCGAGATGACGGTCGTACAATTAATGTACATGGAGTTGAAAGTAAGAAATACGGAAATTTAATGCAAATATATATGGGGCATTCCATGTCAAATCGGACACTTTGAAATTTTTTTTTTTTTTTAGATATTCCCAATTGGTTTACAGTTTTTAGTACCCTTCGAAAACTCCTTCGTGGTAAATTTTCAGATTTTTTTGATGACCCGTTCAAAAGATTTCGAATTTTTAAAAATTGGTAGTTTGTTCCTTTACTCAAACTTCTTTTACTCATAACTTTTTCAATAATGGTCCAAATTTTTATTTTTTTTTATTTTTGTTTTTTTACGTGCTTTAAAAAAAAATCCCAAAAAATTCTTAAAAGCGCTCTACACCATTTACAGATGTAATTCGAAAAAGATCAATTGTAATTCGAAGATTCTATTTGTAATTCGAAGATTCCATTTGTAATTCGAAGATTCCATTTGTAATTCGAAGATTCCATTTGTAATTCGAATACTCCAATTGTAATTCGAAGATTCCATTTGTAATTCGAAGATTCCAATTGTAATTCGAAAAATGCCGCAGAGTTTTGTACTCTTGCCCAAAAAATTAAATCATGATAATGTTCTATTTAATAAAAACTTTTTACGAATAACCCTCACATATTTGCAAAAAAATATGTAAGATTAAAAAAATAATCGGAAAAAATAACTCCAAGAAATTTCTCAAATTTATCAATATTTACAAAAAATTTGGAAAACTACAGAAAAACTATGCTAATTTAACAGAGTTCACCGTACTTTTCCAGCTAGCAACATTACTTGGTAATTTTACTAAAAAACTCTGTAAATGATTTTTATAAAAAAAACTGTTAATTTACAGAAAATATTGGTTAAATATTAGCGTCTTTTGACAAAAAAAACTCTGTTGTTTTACTATAAAACTCTGTAAAATGTTTTGGACAAAAAAACTGTTAATTTACAGAGTCTGTATTGGTTAAATAAAATATTGGTTAAATAAAGCACCATTTAGCAAAGAAAAACTCTGTTAATTTACATATATTTGTAAAATGTATTTGATGCAACCAAAATTTTATAGAAAAAACTTTGTAGTTAAATGCAGTTTATTTTGGAATTTTCTTTTTTAAGTTTTCTGTGAAATTAATGTTTAAAATACCGACGAAACTTAGTTTTTGGTTACAAAAAATACAAAGTATTTTGCTAAAATCTATATTTTTGCAGAAATATTTGTTAATTATCTGTAAAATAAAGATTACGAGGTTAAAGCTAATATAACAGATAAAACTTAGTTTTTTGTCACAAAAAATTCAACGTATTTTCTTTAAATCTGTATGTTGACAGAAAACTCTGTCAAATATCTGTTGAATTGAGATTACAGTCATTTTATGTATTTTTAATGTATTTTACAGAGTTATTATTTTGAGTGTAAGAACAAATCAAGAAAATACAAAAAAAATGAGTCAGAAAAATGCAGATATATTCAAAAAAAATCACAAAATTCAGAAAGAAAAACAACTAGAAAATTTAGAAAAATCTGAATATATAATTTTTTTTTTTTTATTTATAATTAAATAAAAAAGTATAAAGAACTAATGCAAACAAATTTTTCCTTAACAAAAAGAAATGTACAAGCTAAAAAAAACTAAATAAAAAAAAAAAAAATAATAAGTTGACAGACCACGGATTCGATCAGCGAACCTTCTGTTTTCCAGTCTGGCTCACTTCCGCAAGGCCACCGTAGCTTATTTAAACAATGAGTTAAATTTTCATATGTTTCTCTTGCTTGTAGATACATATTCGATTTTCAAATATACTGGTTAGTATTGCCATGTGGTAATATTTTATTGGAAAAAATTTGCGATGATGGTAACAAATCTAATTGGAAATGCGATATTTGGTATGGCAATACTACGTTAATCGAGTGACACCTAGCGCCGCTAGGTGTCACTACCAAAACTATGTGTTTTTTTTTATTTTATTTATTAATTTTAAATTATTGTCGAAGTTTACGGTTGTAATAAAATGAAAACTGTAATTCTCATTTTCTTTTTTGTTTAATCGTTAGCTTATATAGTCAAACTGAGGTGGCGTCCTGCAACTTTTTTAAAATTAGACCCCAGCCTAAAAACATTATCATGTTAAAAACATTATCATGTTAAAAGATCAATTGTAATTCGAAAAAGATCAATTGTAATTCGAAAAAGATCAATTGTAATTCGAAAAAGATCAATTGTAATTCGTAAAAGATCAATTGTAATTCGTAAAAGATCAATTGTAATTCGAAGATTCCAATTGTAATTCGAAAAATATCAACTGTATTTCCATTGATATTTTTCGAATTACAATTGGAATCTTCGAATTACAATTGATCTTTTACGAATTACAATTGATCTTTTACGAATTACAATTGATCTTTTTCGAATTACAATTGATCTTTTTCGAATTACAATTGATCTTTTTCGAATTACAATTGGAATCTTCGAATTACAAATGGAATCTTCGAATTACAATTGGAGTATTCGAATTACAAATGGAATCTTCGAATTACAAATGGAATCTTCGAATTACAAATGGAATCTTCGAATTACAAATGGAATCTTCGAATTACAAATAGAATCTTCGAATTACAATTGATCTTTTTCGAATTACATCTGTAAATGGTGTAGTGTGCGATTTTTAAGTTTTAAAATTTAAATCTCATTTTTGAAAATGTTTGTACTCTTCGATTTTTTTGAAATTTTATCGATTCTAAAAATTGTTTGCTCAGGAGAATCTTGGGATAACGATTATTACTATTTTTTAAATTATTTGAAAAAATTTTATTGTAACTTTCCAACCTTAAAATCATTTCTACTGCTCCAATGGTGCGTCATAGAGGGGTCATTTATAAGGCCGACCCCCATTAATTTTTACGTCTTAACATTTCTTTGGAACAAACTAATATCCTATCTTCCATTTCTAAGGGGGATCCCACACAAAACGTTTTTTTAAATTTGCTCCAACCGCTCTAACTGCCCTAATAGTGCCCTTAGACCAACAAAATGTATGACTGACCCACAATATTTTTTTAGTCCAAACACTTTTTCTGAACACACCTACCCTCTATATTTAACTGCTAAGGCGGTCCCCATACAATTTTTTTTATTTTTTGTAAATTTGTTTTATTTAATCAGCTACTACCGGTGCAATGGTGCGTCCGAGAGGGGTCATTAGTGAGACCGACCCCCATTTATTTTTACCCTACAACATTTTTTTAAAACATACCACAGCTCTATCTCTACTCCCTAAGTAGGCTTGCATTCAAAATTACATTTATATGAAATTTGCTCCAACTGTTATTTGTATGGGAGCCTACTTAGGGAGTGGAGATAGGGCGTAGGTATGTTTTGAAAAAATATTGTTGGGTGAAAATAAATGGGGGTCGGTCTCACTAATGATCCCTCGCGGACGCACCATTGGACCGGTAGAAGCTGATTAAATAAAACAAATTTACAAAAAATAAAAAAAAATTGTATGGGGACCGCCTTAAATGTTACAGATAGAGGGTAGATGTGTTCAGAGAAAATGTTTGGATTAAAAAAATATTGTGGGTCACTCATACATTTTGTTGCTCTAAGGACACAATTAGGGCAGTTAGAGCGGTTGGAGCAAATTTTAAAAATGTCGTTTTGTGTCGGAGCCCCCTTAGAAATTGAAGATAGGATATTAGTTTGTTCCAAAGAAATGTTAAGACATAAAAATTAATGGGGGTCAGTCTTCTAAATGACCCCTCTATGACGCACCATTGGAGTAGTAGAAATGATTTTAAGATTGGAAAATTATAATAAATTTTTTTCCAAAAATTTAAAAAAATAGTAATAATCGTTATCCCACGATCCTCCTGGGCAAAAAATTTGTAGAATCGATAGAAGTTTTACACAAAAAAAAATTCAAAATTATCGAAGAGTTCAAACATTTTCAAAAATGAGATTTAAATTTAAAAACTTAAAAATCGCATACTAGAGCGCTTTTAAGAATTTTTTGGGGTTTGTTTTTTAAAGTACGTAAAAAAACAAAAATTTTGAAAAAAAAAAATTGAAATTTGGACCATTATTGAAGAAGTTATTAGTAAAAGAAGTTTGAGTAAAGGAACAAACTACCAATTTTTAAAAATTCGATATCTTTTGAACGGGTCATCAAAAAAATCTGAAAATTTACCACGAAGGAGTTTTCGAAGGGTACTAAAAACTGTTAACAAATTGGGAAAATCTAAAAAAAAAATTTTCAAAGTGTCCGATTTGACATGGAATGCCCCATATATAAATCGTATATTTATGCATATAAAACATTAAAAGATTTATATCCGGTTGATTGGGCTTTTGTATTTTAATATTTTTTTCCCCTGCATTTCTTTTTTTTTATATTTTATTTCATTTTGGTGGAAACAAAAAAAAAATAAAAATTACAATAGTGTCATCTGTAAGTGGACAATATCTGAAATTCACCAATATAACGCGAAATCAAATGGCTGCCTATACATGTTATGCGGATAATGGTTTAGCACCAGTGGCAAATGCAACATTTTTGGTTGAAGTGCATTGTAAGTTTTATATTTTTATTATTTTTAAATTACACTAAGGAAGATAAAAATAGTGGTGACTCATTTTTAATGAAATTGTAAATTTAAAATCTTTTATTAAACCTTATTTTTATACCCTCCACTTAGTGATAGAGGGTATATATAAGTTTGTCATTCCGTTTGTAACTCATCGAAATATCGATCTGGGACCCCATAAAGTGTATATATTCATGATGCCCGATCGATTTTAAGACATTCTAGCGATGTCCGTCTGTCCGTCTGTCTGTGGAAAATGCTGTCGCGGACAAAATATTAAACAGATATGACTGAAACTTAACATATTTATTGGAAGTTCTCCCGAGAAGTTTGGTATTGCATTTGAGCGATATCGGTTCAGCGGTTCAAAAGTTATGAACGAAAATGTAAGCACACCTCAAAAATTTCAGTACATTCAACATAACCTAAAAATACAAAATGCTTTAATTCGGCTTCTGGTTGACATATGTGAACATAATTGAACACCAAATGGTATTTAAACAAGTACGAACGTATTTTTTGACAAACAAAGAAAAAAATCGCGGATTTTTTTTTTTACCAAAATTTTTTTTCAATTTTTTTTTTATTTTTTCAAAAGTTATTTCCTTTTAAATAAAGTTTTTTGCAATAATCTTTTTGAAATTGAGGAGGGTATCACTACATTCGGCAAGGTCGAATTTAACTTTTTTACTTGTTTTTTGTAACGAATGTGAACTCCCCAGCAAAACTTTAGTAATGGGTAGTGATTATATAACACATTACCAGGTAATGCATATAACTTATTTGTAGCATTATTTTATGATGTCTTACAAAACATTTGTTCCACAACGTATTATTTTCAAGTAAAAAATAATGCATTACTAATAATTTGCTACGTAATGCATGATTATTGGAAAAAATGTATTTCATATTTGTTATTTCTAAACATTAAATCATGGATGACTTATATTTGGTTACATTATGTATTATTTGAAAGTTTGAAATAATGCATTATTTATAATTGGATGCATAATGCATTACAATAACATAAAAAATAATTATTTTATAAAAAAATGCATAAGTTTAAACTAGAGATGGGCTCACGACAGGAAATTTCTAACGACAAACACTCACGAGCATATTTTATCTACTTACACTCACTTACAATCACGTGAGTAAATTTAATACAAAATTACTAATTCACTACTCGTAAGACCTTATATATTACCTTCTGGTATGCTATATTATTTCATTTCTCGTAACCTATAAAATATCATGTATTTTACACCTTACTCGTATTCTTCGTTATAAATTTATGACTTATTTTATACCTTACTGGTATTCTTTGTGATAATGTGGATGCATTACTTTAAGTCTCATCGCCTGTTAAAATCATCAATGCTGCAATGTATAAAATAAGAGATCCTATACCTTATTTTATACCTTATTTGGTAATCTAAGTTTTGCTGGGAAATGCCAACTCGAAAAACCTTACTGTTCAGGAGAGCTAAAAAACTAGTTATTTCGGATATTATTGTAACAAAAAACAATGTACCTTCCATAAGACGGTTTAAATATTCTAAATAATTTTTACATATGCCAAAAATTTTATATTTTGCACTTTTTTTAGAGTTGGCATATTTTGTCGGAAAATAAAAATACATTTTTTTTTGAAAAATTTAAAAATTTTTTTTTTTTTTTGGGTTTTGTTATCCTTAGTACGGTAATTGCAAAAACTGACAAAAAATTAAAAATCTTTGCATATTTTTAAAAGTTACTAGTTCTGAAAGTCTTTTAATCTCAGGGCGGTCAACTTTTGCACTCTGTAACTCACGCTGTATTGTAATAGGGTCACTCCAAATTAAATTCGAACTAAGA
This sequence comes from Pegoplata infirma, assembly GCA_963921195.1. NCBI lineage: Eukaryota > Metazoa > Arthropoda > Insecta > Diptera > Anthomyiidae > Pegoplata > Pegoplata infirma. The sequence continues at coordinate 83,720,663 of OY992538.1, forward strand.
TTTATAGTGTATTTTTCTTTTGTAATGTCTCGGTGCAATAGATGGCAGCGTGCTAATATATTAGTGCAGAGGTCGTAGTTTCGATTTCCACCCGAGCAATTTTTCATTTGACTCTTGCGTTAGATGTATAAGAACATCTATGAATGTTGTCATCAAAAATTTTTTAAATTCTTAACTTTCCTGCTATTTTTATGTTCACAAATCTATTTCCGTTAAAAATGAAAAAAAAAAGTAAAAGAAAATATTTGCATTTTCATGTTTTCATTATTGTTTACAGTTTCACCCATGATATCCGTATTTCGTCAAATGATATATGCAGAATATGGTCGCACTGCTACTTTAGAATGTATGGTAGAGGCATTCCCCGAAGCAATACGCTATTGGGAACGTGCATATGATGGCAAAATTTTAGATCCGGGCGAAAAATACCGCATTGAAACATATCCCGATGGGTAAGAATAAAAAATGAATAATAAAAAAACATTACAAATTTATCAATAAATTTGTTTAAAAACTTTTTTTGCAGCTTTAAAACAACCATGCGCTTAACCATCAGTAATTTACGTAAAGATGATTTTGGTTATTATCATTGTGTGGCAAGAAATGAATTGAATGCCACTATGGTTAATTTCGAAATTGCACGTAAGTTTGACAGCAGTTTTGTGTTTTCATTAATGATGATTGATAATTTCAATTGACACATAAACCCTCAATGTCAATTTGTAGAAACACCTCAATTGAAATTACTTTTTGTTGTTTTCGATGACGATGTTGCTTGCTTGCTGCTGCTATTGCTGATGTCAGCAGTAGTTTAAGCTTTTAAAAATTTAATGACTATTTTGTAATTAATTGGATGTGTCTGTTTCTTTTTTTTCGTTTTTTTTTTTTTTTTGATAATTTTAGCACAAGATCCAAATAGTGAAACGCCATACGTTGGCAAAGAGATTAAGATTTATGGTCAGCGACCACCAGAAGCTGAATGTCCAGTTTGTGAAACATGTCCAGATCCTAGGTGAGTAGATATTTTAAAAATCGGTTTTGTAAAGAAAGAATTTATATTTAAGCAACCCGTTTCGTTCAACTGTTGACAAGTGTGGATAAGAGTGGTTCAAAATAAGAAAATGTTTTTTTTTAAGTTCTCACCCCCTCATTTTATGTGATTTGGTGCAAAAAGCTTTGCCTAATTTTTCAGATTTTTAAAAAAATGTTTAGAGCTGTTACGGGCATCATTTTGTATTCGTAGTGCACACTCAAAAAAAAAGTGAACTAAAATCTGGGAAAATTAACTCAATTTTGAGAAAAAGAGGGAATGATTTGGCTCCAAAGATTTTTTTTCTTGGTTTTAGTTCATAATTTTCCCAAAAATAAGGAAAACAAAGTTATTTAATTTTAAGCCAATTTTAACTAGAAAATGGGAAAAATTATACTTCACATTTTAGAAATAGATTGGGTCTAGACCCTGGACCCATGGGTTCGGACCCCATTTAACTCGAGACCCCGTTGGGTCCTTTAAGGGTCCCCATAGATTTTGAACCAAAACTTGTGTCCGTTTCGCTCTAACTTGCTTAGTTTTGGAGATACGGTAATAAGGGGCCTGATAGGGTCTTGAGAATCTTAAAAACCGTATAACTCAAAAACTATTAATCGGAGGGCTTTCAGGTATTTTGCGGAAGTGTTCTACGAGTCAAGAGCTACAAAAATGCCGTTGGACCTTTTCTCGTGCTGGCAGTATTTTCCGAGATATGTGCATATATAAAATCTCGGGAATTTCAAATTTTAGATCTAAAATTAGGGTCTTGAGACCCCGACAGATATGCAGAGCTAGGCTATTCCATATTTTTCTTTGTAAATTGTTTTTTAAGAAATATGTCTTAAAAATAAAGATACGATTCTTAGATTTGTGTAAAATTTCTTTGGCAGTAAGAATTTTTTTCCTAATATTAAAAAAATCCATTTTAAGAAAACTATGAACTAATTATAAGTAAATAAACTAAAATTTTTTCCTCATAGTTAATTTTTTCCTTAATTTTAGTTATGTCTTTTTTTTCAGTGCATATAAAAAAAAAATTATATTTTTTTTCTTTGTGGTCTCACCCCCTGATTTAATGTTATTTGGTGCAAAAAGATTTGACTGATTTTTTTAGGTTTTTAAAAAAAAAATTTAAAGGTGTTTTTACCATCATTTTGCATCTCTGCACATTGGAAAATTGCGGTCAAAACCCTATGACTTCCTTAATTCTTTATGTAAACTTATAAAATTTTGTAGGTAGACTAAGAATATAAAACCAGTTTCGCGAAAAAAAAATCCGCGGAAATTTTTTTTTTGCGAAATTTTTTTTTGCGAAATTGATTTATTATTATACTCTTAGTCTACCTACAAAATTTTATAAGTTTACATAAAGAATTAAGGAAGTTATAGGGTTTTGGCCAGAATTTTCCAAAAATGATGGTAAAAACACCTTTAAAATTTTTTTTTGAAATTTGGAAAAATCAGGACAAATTTTTTGCACCAAATAACCTTAAATCAGTGGGTGAGACCACAAAAAAAAATTATAATTTTTTTTATATGCACTACGGATGCAAAATGATGCGAGTAACAGTTATAACATTTTTTTGAAAATCTAAAAAAATTAGGCAAAGCTTTTGCACCAAATTACATAAAATGAGGGGGTGAGAACTCAAAAAAAAATGCCGCAGAGTTTTGTACTCTTGCCCAAAATATTAAATCATGATAATGTTTTATTTAAAAAAAACGTTTTACGAATAACCCTCACATATTTGCAAAAAAATATGTAAGGGTTAAAAAAATATTCAGAAAAAAAACTCCAAGAAATTTCTCAAATTTATTCAATATTCACAAAAAATTTGGAAAACTAAGAACAAATCAAGAAAATGGAAAAAATAAGTCAGAAAAATGCAGATATATTCAGAAAAAATTCAGAAAGAAAAACAACTAAAAAAATTTTGAAAAAACTGAAAAACTTTATAATTAAATAAAGAAGTATAAAGAATTAATGCAAAAAAATTTTGCCCTTACAAAAAGAAATGTACAAGCTAAAAAAAACTAAATAAAAAAAAAGTTGAAAGATCAGGGATTCGATCACCGGACCTTCTGTTTTCCAGTCTGGCTCACTTCAGCTAGGCCACCGTAGCTTATTTAAATAATGATTTACATATTGTTATGTTCAAATATACTGGTTAATGTTGCCATGTGGTAATATTTTATTGAAAAAAATTTGCGATGATGGTAACTAATCTAATTGGAAATGCGATATTTGGTATGGCAATACTGCGTTAAGCGAGTGACACCTAGCGTCGATAGTTTGTGTCTATGCTCTGTCACAATGCTCTGCCAAAAGCTGTGTGTGTGTTTGTAGAAAACAAATATTTTGTTTATTTACAAAAATGAAGCGTTATAAAACCAAGCGTTAGTTGGCGAGATTTTTCTTCTTTGGTGGCGCTGATAGCTAAGGCGTCGACAATTACCACTTCAGCCGGTAGGTCTTGGGTTCGAGCCCCGGTCAGGGCAGCAATGATATTTTTTTTAATGTTTTTTTTATTTTTTTAATAAATTTATTCAACTATTTTAATTATTGCAACATTATTTTAATTATTAAAAAAAATAAAGGGCATATTGATGGTATTTTCTTCTATGAATGACATTCATTAATTCTATGAATTTTTTCTATGAATTTAATAAAATCTATGAGTAAAATTCTATGAAATATTTCAGAATACTAATGAATATTCATTCAGCCAATGAATTGTTTCATAGATTCTATGAATTTGGTTTTATGAAATTTCCCAGGCAGAAAAATACATACGGGCCAGATCTGGCAAAGTACCTAATAAGGTAGTATTAATACTGGCAAAGTACCTTTTTTTTGGGTTTTTAGTACTTGCTAAGATGCTAAATGATAACACCATTTAGTAGTGGCAAAGTACTTTTAAAAGCGCTTTCCCTGTACTTTGAAAAGTATTATCCGAGATTTTTTGTAAATATCTTTTTAACTAAAATATTCCATTACAAAATTAAAAATATATGAATAAAATTATTTTTTTATTTAATAATTTGTACATTAGAAGTCTTTTTTTTTAAATTTTTTCATTTTAAATAAATTATATATTAACACAGCATGACAAAAGTGACCACTATTTTAGAAAATAAGAGGTATGACCAACATTTCCGTTTATTTGAGACATGCTGAGTCCAATGGCGTACTCCGTTTTATGATGTATGGGTACAGTTTTCTTGCAATATATCATTAAAGATTATCTTATTTCCAGTCTGTTTTTTAACAAAAAAAAATTGTAAAATTTGGTTTAAAGCTTTTCATCTTAAGCCCTAAAATTCGCAAATTTCTTAATTTTTCAAGGTTCTCGCGAAATTAACCCTTAAATTGGTATTTGATAAAAAACTTGCTTTAAGTGGATCATAAAGGCATCCCTAACACTACGAATAGTGAACAAAAAACATCTTTGTGATATAGACCATCATGTTAAAAATCGCGAAAAACTTTTTTTTATGGCAGAATCATTTTACAAGATGACTTAGGGTCCATCTTTAACTATATAATGTGGTAACCTTAAACAAATAACTAACGAAAAAATTTTCCAAAAAAATAATTTTTGGTCAGTTAATTCTGTAAGGTTCCCACATTTTTTACTTAAAGATGGACCCTTAAATTATCTCGAAAAATGGTGCTGCCATATACAACATGATGATAAAATTCAACATGATTGTAAAAGCAAGTTTTTTATCAAAGGCCAATTTAGGGGCTAATTTCGCAAAATCGTCAAAAAAATTAAGAAATTCGCGAATTTATTGCTACATCCTCTTAATAGAAGTTCCAAATACTCTAGGAATATAAAAGAAAGCTCGGAATCGAGAGTTGTATTTTCTTTCGTAAACATTAATGGTTTTAAAATAAAACCAATTCATCCAGATAACGTATGTTTACTCGACAATTAAAATATAAATAAAGTTACTGAAATTTTTAATAGAAAGCTGTCTAAATACAAATGTGATGATATATTTTTGAAAGGCAATATTTTCATTGAATGTAGCGATTTTTTTTTAAATTTCCACTACCATCAAGAGAAATAGGACTCTACAATGTTAAACAAATTTGATAAAAATAACATTGAAATCAGTATCCACATAGTAGAATCAAAATGTATTCATACTAAATTTGATATGGCACCATTGTCATAACTTTATAACACAATTAAGTGTTTTCATATAAAATGTTAAAATTTAATTAAATTATTAAAAAAAATTAAACATCTAGCATCAAACCGGATCGAATGGAAAAAGTTCGTTATATTTGAAATATTAAAAAAAAATATTTCAAATAAATAAACCGCCTTTAGTTTTGTAAAAAAGTACTAGCAAAGTACTTAATTCGGTGAAACCAAGTACTTTACTAAAAAGAGCTTGCTATACAAAAAATAAATTGCTTTGCCAGTACTTTATTTTTGGTATGGTTGGCAATTTCTGGCTGGGTTGTTCATAGATATAATGAACAATAATTCTTTCAGTGTGAACAGATGGACTAAACCACTAATAAAGTGATTCTGAGTTGATCGTCATACTTGAAGGTTGGACCAATAGAACCAATATTTCGGGTAGTTACAATCATCAGTTATGTACGGTTTAATTTATAATAATTTTTAAATAATTAATTTAATTATTCACAAAATTAATTTTTTTTTTTTTAATAAATATTAAATTCAAAGAACCGATTTGGACACAAATTAATTCATTTATTAAAATTTTTATAATAATGCGTTGAATTAAATTTTCGAAGGTCTGGTTAATGCTAAGTCATCTAAGTACGACACCCTTATATAGTCAAAAGTTATACCCCAGCCTAAAAACATTACCATGTTAAAAAAAAAAATTGACAAATCACGGATTCGATCACCCACCTTCTGTTTTCCAGTCTGGCTAACTTCAGCAAGGCCACTGTAGCTTTTTTCAAATATACTGGCTAGTTTTGCGATGTGGTAATATTTTATTGGAAAACATTTGCGATGATGGTAACTAATCTAATTGGAAATGCGATATTTGGTATGGCAATACTGCGTTAATAGAGTAACGGCGCTAGGTGTCGCTACAAGAACTATTTTTTTTTATTTTATTTATTAATTTTAAATTATTGTCGAAGTTTAAGGTTGTAATAAAATGAAAAATGTAATTCTCATTTTCTTTTTTGTTGAATCGTTAGCTTATATAGTCAAACTGAGGTGGCGTCCTGCAACTTTTTTAAAATTAGACCCCAGCCTAAAAACATTATCATGTTAAAAAAAAAAATATTTTGAACCACTCTAGTGTGGATGTGATTTTAGTTCAACTCCGTGCTGTTAATTAAATTACTAAATTGTTGGTAATAGGTTTTTGTTCGTAATAGGTTTTTGTGATATTTTCAAAAATACATCAATGAAAATGAAAATATGGACACAAATGATACCGATTTAATTATAGGCTCTGCCCCACCGACCTTGGAGTCCAGCCTTAAATCTGGTAAGGGTGCTCAGCCCAATATTGTTGGGAAAAAGAAAAAGAAAAGCCATCAAAGGTTAGGCACATCCAGAGAAGGCTTTGTTTGAAAATAATTAACAACCCGATGTACAGTGGGGAAAAATGGACTTTTTTTGTCCAATTTTGCCTACAGGTCGCAATTCTTAACCGATTTTAACTTTTCTTTTTTTGAATTTTAGCTATTAAAATTCCACATCGATCTGTCATGGCGGATTTCTTAAAAACGTTTAAGTTTTCTTTTAATATTTTTTTAAAGTTAAGAAAATATTAATTTTTTTTTGAATTTTTGATCTAAAAAATTTAATAGGCAAGGGACGAATAAGCTGTATGGATAAAATTAAAGATATTTGAACCCCTTATAATCGATGTGAAATGCTTTGGCTAATAAATTATTCTTTTGCTTTTTATAGGCATATAAAAACTCAAAATTTTTATACCCTCCAACTACAGTATGGGGGTATACTCACTTTGTCATTCCGTGTGTAACGCATCGAAAAATCGGTCTAGGACCCCATAAAGAATATATATTATTGATTAGTGATCGATTCTAAGACATTCTAGCGATGTCCGTCTGTCCGTCCGTCCGTCCGTCTGTCCGTCCGTCCGTCTGTGGAAGACACGATACAGTCCAAAATAAAAGTGATAGACTCCTGAAATTTGGCACATATATGTCTTATGTTCATAGGCTGGTTAAGTTCGGAGATGGGCAAAATCGGACCAGGGGGGAAAAAGTTCCCCCTTGAAGAACTAAACCAACCTCTGAAAAATATCATATTTTTACATGATTTTTTGTGTTTTTGTTTAACAAATCCAACATTTTTATGCTACAAGAAGTTCAAGGTCCTGCATTTGGACCCACGGAATTAGAAAATATCATTTTACGGTCCGCCCTCCCCCTTTTATGGGCGAGGAATAATTTTTTTTTTATATAATGATAAATTTGTATTTCTTTAGTGCAAAAAGCATAAGAATTATTTATTTTTAAAACTTATTCGAGAGGAATTGTGCCCCCCAATTACCACTACCGACCCCCCCTCCCAAAAAAAAAGACGCCCCTGCAATTTTTTTTTTTATTTATTTGCATGTTGGAGGGTATAAAAGATTCGGCACAGCCGAATTTAACACTCTTATTTGTTAACTTTTAAGTACCTATATAATTTGAAATAATGTTCCAATTTCAATGAAATTTTTTATGCTTATGATTTTCGTAATCATTATTGTTAAACAAAATACTTTTGAAAAATAGTTTAACTCTTTTTTTTCAATTTACAACGTAACAATATATATTTTTTTTTAAAACAGACTAAAACTTAATTTTAAAATTCCAAAAATGCTAAGGCAAAATTTAAGCGAAAATTAAAATATTTTTTTAAAAATTTTTTGTTTGCCAATTTCACTAAGCACAAGATAAGATGTAATTTAAAAAAAAAAAAACATTGATATTTGTTCACTATTTTGAAAGTTATAAGCTTTTATAAGTGAAAATTCTTGAATTTTTATCTGGTTATAAAAACCAAAATAAAAGTATAATAGCAATTGTTAACCACATCGTTGATAAGAGGTTTAAATACCTTTAATTTAGTCTATACAGCATATTCGTCTCATGTGCAATACATTTTTTTATTGCAGAAATACTGAAAAAATGAAAATTTTCTGAACTTTATCAATATTTTAAAAGTAAAATAAAACCTTTTTCAAAAATCCACCATGACAGATCGATGTGTAATTTTATTAGATAAAATACAAAAAAAAAAGAAAATCTGAAATCGGTTAAGAATTGCGACCTGTAGGCAAAATTGGATAAAAAAAGTCATTTTTTCCCCACTGTTCCATGGAGCGACGCTCTCCGAACGTATTTTGGCCGCTATTATGGGCGAAAGAAGTCATTGGGGAGTAGGACAAACTTTCGTCCTCGTCATCGAAGTCTGGTAAAAGGCCAACATTTTATAATCGATGTTATTTGTAGTTTGGAGGTTTATTAAACAGATTTATTTTAATCAATTCTTTTTAAATTTTTATTTAAATTTTATTTAAAAATTCTATTAAAATTCTCCATAAATTACCAAAAGATATTGTTTTTTGTTCCCAATGCCTTACTGTCAAGTTTTTTTTTAAGTAGTACGGTTTAATTAATATTTAAATTATATTTCTTGATTTTTTGTTCATAGTTTTTACGCTGAAGTTTTTTTTTTTTTTAAATTATAGTTTCCTCCATAGCCTTCTAAAGATTTCGTACTTTTTTAAATCCTTAATAATTAATTTTCTCTTACATAAACTTTTTTTATTATACAATTTTGTTTTATTGAAAGACTTTTTCTTTTCACTTCAAAGCATATTCCTTTGTTATGAAATATGATTTTTCGTTGGCCAAAAAAATTATTTTAGTTAATTTACCACACCATTTCCTTTTGTGATCCACTAATCGTGAATCTAAACATCATTTGTTATTTATATTTTCTTCCTTTTTTTGTTGTCCTTTGCAGTTTGTTTCAATGTAAGGATTCGATTAATTCCAATTTCGAAGTTCAACCAACTGGAAATCATAGTTATCCTGGTTTACCAAAACGAAAAATAAGTAAGTTTTGATACTAGCAATAAGAAAAAAACATTCAATATACATATTTATTCGAAACAGTGGTGGGCAAAATAATACTACTACTAATAATAGCAAATTTTACGAAAAGAATTTAATTGAGAAATTATTTATTTTGCTTTAAATGTAGCACGTTTTTTAAATTTCAACTCAGTGAAACTGAAATAAATGTTTAAAAAACCCGGCAGTTTTTGGAATTTAGAAAAACTGTAAATGCAGTTGTGTAAACAAGACCTTGAACCATCACTGAGCAATGTTTAAGGATTACCCCACTTTATCCGTAAAAGTTACAGAGGGTTAAAGTTGGAAAATCGATAAAAATGGCTTGAAATAATCCATAGTTTTTAACTTCTTTAGCTTTTTTTAAGTTCTCCTTATATTTCAATCTTTTCCGGCATAACATAAAGTCAGTACATATAAGAGATTATTTTAATGTTGGCCTGATAGATGCTTCATCGCTTGGTAAGAAGTTATAAGACAGTTAAGTTTTGAAACCAAAAATTAAGAGTTTTTAAATTTTCGAGGTTTTTCGATCAGGGATTTCGGCCCCCTCTATAAAATGAAAAAAGTTGAATTAGAGTTCGTAGCTGTTGTAATTCTTAACATTTTGGAATTAATCCCGTTAATGTGCCACGAATAGTTAAAGAGTTTCAGCAGACCAAAGTTCGAAAGAAAAAACGTAATTTTTTTAAAATACCAGTTTTTTGCGAGGCACATTCGCGGTTTCATTCGAAATTTGGTGGACTCTTGCGTAAACCGAGTTTTTTAGGAGTTTACATAAAAAAATCACTGGCGGGTTTATAAAAAATAAATTGCAAAAATTGTATGGCATTTTTGAAAATTGCGCGAAATTTGCAAATCTGTTTCCAATTTTTTTAGTAGCAATTCTGAGCGGAAAGCGCGATGATTTTATCTAAACCTGTTTTGATCTGGCACATCCAAGGCTTTACACGAAATCGGATGAAATTTTTTTTAAATGAAAGCCCACTTGATGTGTCATCATAAAATCAGAGGCGGGTTAAAAAATTTTGATGATTATAGATTTTTTGGACCATATTAAATTTTCTTGTTATAAAAAAGCATCACCGATTTTTTTAAACACTGGTACAATGATACGATTTTCCGTGATTTTTTTTTCAGTAATACCAACGCGCATTGCCTAAATATGTTATAAAAAATTGTGAAACTTTTCTTTTACGGCGAATTAATCGCGATTTTAGGTACTTACAATTAGATATTTTTTTTTAAAATCGTTTGTTCATTAAAGGGTTAAATTTATATCATATATTTTAGAAGAAATGATATATCCTGGCATGTTTTAATAACGCATGCAACAAATGTGCAGAAAAAAAATCTTTTAAATATTTTTAAGATTTTTAAAACCGCTAAATCTTAAAACCGCCATAACTTTTGACCCCCTTGCGCAATTTAATTGACGCGAACGAATTTGTTATTCTTAAATAGCTTTTAATATTTATGCCAACTTTCATCGATGTGCCATCAAAACAAAAATCACATCTTTTTTACCTCAAAATTTAAGTCTTAGCCGGATTTTTAATAAATTGACTTTTTTAAAAAATGGAAAATTTCAGAACGGGTTCTGAAAATTTTCCAAAAAAAAAAAAATTAGTCGATAGCCCATACAAAACTATATAAGAACGTAAATTTTTGACATTGTGGTGCATTCCGTTTTAATGTGATAAATATTTAATCAAGGCAACTCGCCACAAATTTTACCATTTTTCCAATATTTGACCACGCCTCCTAAGCCCAGTTTTTGAAAAATTGAAAAACCAAAAACGTAATTTTCTAAGTTCCATATAGGGCTATCCATATCACCTATTCAGAAGTTTTCGGTACACATGTTTTTTTTCGCTGGACATTTGGTGTGGAATGCCTCATATAATGGCTTGCCCGCAACTTGGAGCGGTTTTTTTTGGCAAGCTTTGAAATATTGATAATCTATTTTTTTTTTTTTTGTTACTTATTACCCTAACTTCAAAAACCGATATATATAAATTAGTTACGTGACTGAATGATGACTGATGACTAGGGTGTTTAGTCGATTAATTCTTGTTCGATTAGTCGAACAATTTTAGAAGAATAATTGTTCGATTAATTTAAAATTGCTAATTTCGATTAAAGGGTTAATCGAAAAATTTATGCCGATTAATCGAATAATAATACATGGTTTTTCTGGAAATATGTATAATTATTTTAAAATTTTAAGTCAAATAAACAAACCAAATGTATGTGGCCGTTGGAATTATAAAATAGCGACCTATAGAAAGTACCTGATAAAGTTTTGGACCAAATCGGTTAACTCTATCAACGCGCTAAAATCGATAAAAAAATTCGAGTTTTGGGGAAAACCCAATAAATTATAAAAAAAATACAAATTTTATGAATATGCTCAAAACAAAAAATTCGTTGCTTAACATTTTTCCAAATGTAGCTAAATAATAAATATAAAATGTTTGTGACATCGGTTGTTCATACAAATTGGGCAACAAACATAATTTTTGAGTTCCACAATTTTTTTAAATCTCCAAAATTATTTTTTTTTTTAATTTTCTCAAACAAAATTGAAGAAAACATAAATATTGATACATTTGTAATGCTTTGACGTTCGTTTTGTTTTTGTTTTTTGTTAATAAAATTTTAAAATACTTTTAATTAATATTGTTTATTAACTCAAGTACCATTTTTTTCTAAAATTGTCAAAAAATCTTGTATTTTAGAAAATTTCTGAATTTGGAATTATTCGATTAATCAATCAATTTTAAAATTTTGTACGATTAATCGAATAAGTCAAGAATGCCAAATGTCGATTATTCGTTTAATCGAACAATTAAAAAACACGATTAATTGAACACCCTACTGATGACTGACTGACATACTAATCACGCATCATCCCACAGCTCAAACCACTGGAGCTAGAGTCTTGAAATTTGGATTATAGTTTCACCTCCTGGAATACATATCCGCTAAGGCTAGGTTTTTGGAAATTTTGATTTTAAGGGGTAAAAACGATGGGTTGAAAAAGAGGAAAAAGCGAGTACTTTATTACTTTTTATTTTTTCTGAAAAAAATCCAATTAATTTGAAATTTGAAATGTAGGATCCTCCAACGGAAAAACATTCCCAAAAAAAGGACTTTCTGGAAATTCGGATTCCTAAGGGTAAAAAGGGACAAAAAATGGTACTTTGGTACTTTTTATATTTTTTAAAATTAAGGTCCTACAAAAATATTAAAATTTGCAATGGTGGTACCAACAACAGAAAAAATTCTGAAAACGTACTTTTTCGAAATTCCGATTCTAAGGGGGGTAAAAAATCGAGAAAAGTTCTTTCTGGAAAATCGGATTCCTAAGGGTAAAAAGGGGTAAAAAATTGTACTTTGGTACTTTTTATATTTTTTTAAATTAAAGTCCTACAAAAAAATTAAAATTTGCAATGTTGTTTCCAACAATGAAAAAAAGTAAAAAGCAAGCACTTTGGTACTTTTTATTTTTTCTGAAAAAAAAATCCTATTAATTTGAAAATTGGAATGTAGGATCCTCTAAGGGAAAAACATTCCCAAAAAAGAACTTTCTGGAAATTCGGACTCCTAAGGGAAAAAAGTGGTAAAAAATTGTACTTTGGTACTTTCTAAATTTTTTGAAATTAAGGTCCTGCAAAAAAATATTAAAATGTTAGTACTTTTTCGAAATTCCGATTTTAAGGGGGGTAAAAAGTGTATTTTGGAACTTATTATAATTCCTGAAATAATGGTCCTTGAAACTTTAAATTTGGAATGCAGGGTCATTTAGCGAAAAATGATTTCTAAAGAAGGCAAAGAATTTTTTTTTTAGCGCATGTAAGCGCATATTCGGAACGGAATGAAAACCACATGGGACTAATCGGAATGGAACAGGGAATAAAATGGAATAAAACAGGGAACGAAATAGGGACTTGAAATTTGGAATGTAGGTGCGCCTCCCGAAATATAGATCCTTTAGGGCTGAGTTTTTGGAAATGTTGATTCTAGGGAATAGGGGTAAAAAAGGTATTTTGGTACTTTTTTTATTTCCACAAACCATTGAAGCTACCCAGGTAGAAATTGATGATGGTACAACACATAAAGCACTTTAAAAGTACTATTTTCAAAACGCTCTGAAGACGGTTTGTTTTACCAACTCAAAAGTGCTTTTACAGCAACTTTTTTTGAATTACAAAAGGATATCTTGCACAAATAAAGTAGGGGACATAATTATTGTGTCATTCCGTTTAGGGGAATAAGGCATATGTCCTCTCTTTTAAAAAAGAAAACACGGGATTTTCTGGAAAATATTAAGAAATCTTGTTTAAACTAATAATGTATTTGTTAGTCTATTGTGGGAAAATATATCAAAAATATCAATTAAAAAAATTTACAAATTTAAATAAAATCCACATAAAGCGTCTTTAAACCACTTTATTTGTAGACCTCCGAATTCTTTTCGAGTATTTTGAAAAACAATCATATGAGCGTTTAACGACGTTATAATTCGGACGTTTTAAAAGCACTCTAAACATAAAAAACATGACGTTCTGGAAACGCTGGTATACCATAAGAAAGTATTCCTGTGGTTTAATATTTCAGAGTATTTTTCTAAACAATCGGATAAAATTAATCGAATAATCGAATAAAATTATTTAAATAATTTACTTATATTATTCGACTAAAATTATTCAAACAATTGAATAGTATTCGAGTATTCGAACAAACTCGAATACATTTATTAAAACAATATAATAACACTATTCGAATAATTAAAAATTATTATTCATATATGCAAATATAACACCGTCCGACAGCCAATATTAAACATGAACCGTATGATATACGTCTGAAAGTAGAGATCAAATGGAGTAAATCTGAATTTACAGTTTTTCATTTCGTGATCCTGTTTCCTTTCAAATGGACTTCAAAGTTTTAAAGGATACATTTGTAAAATATTTTTGAAATATTTGTGCTTGTCCAAGGATGACACTGATGATGGCAAATGAAACAGAGGGATCTCCCCTAATTTTGCCTTATTTTAATTTTGCCATATCAGTTTAAAAGGATGTGAATAAAGTCATTCGAAAACTTTATCAAAATATTTTGTTACAAACTTTGAATGACATTGAAGGATACATTTTTGAAATGGCGTAACTTACCTCCTTTTTCCTGATATGTAAAAATAATAAATTAAGAAAATTAGGGGAGATCCTCCTCTTTCATTTGCTATCAATATTGGCATCCAAGGACTAGTAAAAATATTAAAAAATATTTTATAAAATGTAATCCTCTAACATTTTGAAGTGCTTTTAAAAGGAAAGAGGATCACGAAGAGAAAAACTGTGAATGCAGTTTTACTACATTTAGTCTCTAGTTTCAAAGGTATATTATCCAGTTCATGTTTAACGAATTTTTTCCATTTATGTTAGACGGTGTAATTATTAGAATTAAAAAACATTCAAATTATTTGAACAATCAAATTAAATTATTCGAATAATCAAATTAAACTATTCGAATAAATTTTCTTTTAGTAATCGAATATATTTAATGAATTAATCAAATAATCATTTTTTTAAATAATTTAATGACACCGTGTCGAATTTGACACTTTTCTTTAACAAGCTGGGCACCCTATTGGTAAAGTTAATTCAAGTATGCTGATTTTAATGCTGACAGCCGTTTTTCAAAGTTATTGCTCGTATTCGCGTTATTAGAGCCTTAAAATATTGATGCTCAAGTACAATAAAAATCATATTTTAAACTTTTGCGATAATTTTAAAATTTAATACCATTCAACTCTGTTATATTAACACAACAAACCACAATACTGTGAATTTTTTCGCGAAAAATATTTTTTGTAAGCGAATTTTTTTTTTCGGGAAAAAATGGTTCAATACAAATTACACCATCCGACAAAAATGAAAAAAGTCGTTGAGGACGAACTGGATAATATACGTTTGAAACTAGAGACTAAATGTAGTAAAACTGCATTTACAGTTTTTAATTTCGTGATCCTGTGTTCTTTTAAAAGGACTTCAAAGTCTTCGAGGATTAAATTTTATAAATTTTTTTTTAATATTTTTACTTGTCCTAGGATGATACTGATAGCAACTGAAAGAACAGGATCTCCCCTAATTTTCCTTTTTTTTATTATTTTTATATATCTGGAAAAAGGAGGTGAGTTACGTCCTTTCAAAACTGTATCCTTCAATATCATTCAAAATTTTCAACAAAATATTTTTATAAAGTTTTTAAATGACGTTTGTTTAAGTTTTATTAATAATAAAAATTAGTTATTTATTCGACCTTTAATTGTGCAATGAAATAATGTTTATTTCAGTTCGAGGCCAATTTCCCCATTTTGAATTAACATAACAAGAAACATTAACTAGAAACATTAACATTAACAAAAACAAAAAAAAATTTTTGAAAGCAAGAAACTCTATCGAGTATTTAATGGGAGAATCCCTATTAATATTATAAATCTGAGTGTTGGTTTGTCTGTCTGTCTGTCCGTCTGTCTGTTGCGCAATCAGGGGAGAACGGCTGAACCGATTTTCATGAAATTTTCACCACAAATAGTACTAACCGAGGCGGGAACTATAGGCTAACAAAAAGAGCGATCGTACAAAGGGGCGTAAAATGCCACGCCCCTTTTTATTTTATTGAACGTTATTATGCCTTTTCTATAATAACGCATAAACGGCTGAACCGATTTTAATGAAATTTTTACCACAAATAGTACTAACCGAGGCGGAAAATATGAGCTACAATAGAGAGCGATCGAAAAAAGGGGCTTAAAATGCCACGCCCCTTTGTATTACATTGAAAGTTATTTCTGCCTTCTCCGCAATTGCGCTTAAACGGCTGAATTGAATTTCATGAAATTTTCACCTCAGATAGTATTTATCAAGGCAAAAACTATGCGCCAAAATAAAGGGCGATCGAAAAAAGGGGCGTAAAATGACACGCCCCTTTGTAATACATTGACAGTAATTTCTGCCTGTTCTGTAATCACGCATAAACGGCTGAACCGATGTTAATAAAAATTTTACTACAGATAATACTTAACAAGGCGGTAACTATAGATTATATAAAAGCGCGTTTGGGCTAAGGGGCGGAAAATTCCACTCCGTCAAAAGGACGAAAATAGCACGACCCTTTTTCTTTTATTGAACGCTATTTCTGCCTGTTCCACAATCTATCATAAACGGCAGAACCGATTTAAATAAAACTTTTACCAGAGATAGAACTAACTAGACGGGCACTATAGATTAAAATAGAGTGCGTTGGGACAAAGTGGCATAAATTGATTCGCGCCTTTTTACTATACTGAAAGGATTTTCTGCCTGTTCCCTAATTACAGGTAAACGACTAAACCGATTTGAACAAAACTTTCTCCACATATAGTACTAAACGAGGCGGGAAATTTAGTCTGTATCAACGTGCGATTGTACAAAGAGGAGTAAATTTCCACACCTTTTGCAATGTACTGAATGTTTTTTCTGCCTATTCCGTAATCAAACTGAGACGCGAACCCGATGTTATTAAAATTTTCACCAGTACTAAATTTTATTCGAAACAGAATTTCTCTACGTTTCAACGTGAAAAAAATACAATGCGTTAGACAAAAACAAAACATGAATAAAAAGGTCATCGACTCAATGTCCTAATATTTAAATATATTTTCAGTAAAAAATTAAAAATTTTTTCACTTTTTTTCGGAGCTTCCCGATTTTTAAGTCAAAACAGGAACCCAAAAAAAGTTCCCCATAGGTCCAATATTTTGTTGTGTTAATATCACAGTACAGACTAGTATGCAAACACTGGTGCTAATTGCGTACTTTCCAATATGGTGGTATGGTTTTTAGTACAGAATGATCATCGCTGCCTAGTATATGTGTGCCTGTACGTGTGAGCTTTTGTGCATGTATTTATGATGTTTGTTTACGTTTTGTATGAAGCGTCAAAAGTTACACCGTGTGCTGTCACTAATACTTACACCCATCAGATGCAACTCTGTGATACTACTACTCATGTATTGTGGTTAATATTGACCCTAAAAGGCAACTGTTCCAAACCCGGCTCTAAGCGAAATAAAAAAAAATTTTCACCAGTAAAAAAGTCATGAAGCAGTATATAAACTCGCTAATAAAAAAACGAGTTCATTGTATAATATTTTATTAACCCGGGCAACGCCGGGCGCAAAACAGCTAGTATCCTAATAAAGAAAGTAGAGTAAGTACTTGTTATGTTAATTCATAATGGGGAAATTGGCCTCGAACTAAAATAAACATTATTTCGTTTTTAAATGACTTTATTAACATCCTTTTATCCTGAAATGGCCAAATAGAAAAATGGAAATGGAAAATTAGGGGAGATCCTTCTCTTTCATTTGCCGTCATCAGTGTCATCCTAGGACAAGTACAAATATTTCAAAAATATTTTACAAAATGTTTCCTTTAAAAAGTTTAAGTCCTTTTAAATGGAAACAGGATCACGAAATGAAAAACTGTAACTGCAGTTTTACTCCATTTGATCTCTACTTTCAGACGTATATCATCCGGTTCATTAATATTGGCTGTCGGACGGTGGAAACTGCAATCGATGGCGAAGATTTTTGAACCAAAAAAAACCTAATCGTCAGCCTTAACCGGATTTTTTTTCTTTCTTGTTTATAAATGTTTTGTTAAATTAAAAATTAATTAAGAATGTCGTTTCCAGTTTTGTTACATCGAGTTAAACTTGTATATCGCTTCATTTTTGCCCATCACTGTATAAAATGTATACATGTAAAGTAAATACTATTAAATCAAAGAATATGTTAGTAAAGTTAGCTATAAAAGTGTTTTGTCTGTATATTATGTTGTCATAAAACAAAGAAAACTTTTAATTGAATTGTAAGCCTACTGTTACAAAACACTTTGTGAGTGTCAGACACACATTAACATTAGGCGGGGTAGATTTTGTTTTTCATTTCGACTTTCGAAGACGCACTCAGATTACAAATACGGTAACAACAACCGTAAATATTCCAAACTCATTTTTGAGGTTGTTCCAAACGGTCATTTGGTTGTTACGACTAAATTGTTTTTGCAAAACCTTATTGCGGTAGTCATTACCATATTGAGGTTGTCACAACCGTATTGCGGTTGTGATATCGGTATTAAGGTTGTGACAACCGCATGACCGATTTAGACAACGTCAAAAATGAGGTTGGAATATTTACGGTTGTGGCAACCGAATTTATTAAGTGAGTGCAAACAAAACGGTTGAGTAATAAAGAAGAGTATCAAAGTTAAACCTTTGCATAATTTAAACTGGACTGTTGGTATTAATTTTGAAATCGTATTAAAAAAAAATTAAGACAAGTGAATTTTTTCTAGGTTTTCTTAGAAAAAATTTCTAAAGTTATTTAAATGATGTTTTGTAAAGCTTACAATGTAGTTTTTGTCGTTCTCCAATGAAAAACATGATTTTTTAAGAGATCTTTATAGTAATAGTAATTTTATATGTTAAAAAATCGCTCCGGCTTAATGTTCACTCTAGAAACTTTCCATAAAAAGTTTTTATAACCTCTTATCACATTATGGGAGTATATTTTGTTTATCATTCCGCGTGAAATTTGGGTCTAGGATTCTATAAAATATTTATATAATATTGATCCTTGATTGAATTTACGACATTCTAGCCATATATATATCTGTTTGTAAAAAACTCGGGCAAATTTTATTTTGGATTGAAGTGTACCAAAATAAAATTTGCCCGCCCTAGTAAAAAGAGAAAAAAAGTTCATGACTAATTATATCCCAAATATGGCGGATACAACTACTTTAATAACACTGTAAGTAGGTGAAAATGACACACCAAAACCCCGAGACACGTCAACCTAATTTTGGGTCGTAGAATCCAGTGGTGTACCCCGTTTTGAAAAGTTAGCTCAAAATCCAGAGATATTTCGACTTTAAATTTGTAGTAGATTTAAGGCGATTTTTCATTTTATTTGAATGAAAAAACTTAAAAAACTTGTTAAAAACTTGTTATTTGTCGAAAATTAATATCTAGAAATAATGGACGTTCATTTTCAAGCGGGCATGGAACAATACTTGCTCTTATTTTGATGAATTTTATAATTTTTTTTTGGATTTATTCAATTTTTACTCTACATTTGCAAATTAAAAATCGAAATATCTCGTTATTTTGAGCTAACTTTTTAAAACGGAGTATACCACTGGATTCTATGACCCAAAAATAAGTTGGGGTGCCTCGGCGATTTTGTGTGTCATTTCAAAAGTTAAAATTTTACTTACAGTGTAATTATCTACTGGTATATTTTATGATCTAGCGGGATAACCTTATATATAATGTGATACGTGAATTGGGTCTATATAATTATATCAGTTGGAGAAACTGATACGATTAAATATAATTTAAAACCCTTATGACTACCCGAGTAAAAAAAGTTGGCGGATCGAATATTATACGATTATATCAAATTCGATTATTTTTGATAAAATAATATCAAATTTGATTCAGTTTGATCCCAAAAATGGGTCTATCTAATTGTATTAAATCATATCTTATCTGTTAAAATTAGATAAATTTTTATATAATTAGATGAAATCTGGTAAAATTTTTTGGAATTTTAAACGTGAAATTGCAAATTATTTTATCAGATTGGATACATTATCTATTAGAAGAGTTTTTATTGCATTCTTCGGATTTTTTTTTTTATTAAAAATTTGTCAATTTTGTTCTTTAAAATCATTTTTGCGGGATTTAAAAGTTCCAAAAAATTTTTGTGTCTTAGAAAATTTAGCATTTTTTCGGAACTTAAAAATTTTTCAAAAACATAAAATTTCTCCTTAAAACATTTTCAATGAATTTTTTACTCCAAAAAAAATTGTCAAAAAAATTTTGTGTCCGGGATTTTGGAAAATTTTCATAAAATTTTTTAAGACTTGAAAATTTTTTAATTGTCCGGATCTTAGAAAATTTTGAAAATTTTTTTCGGGATATAATTATAAATAAAATCATATATCTTTTTATCTGCCATATCTAAAAATTCCCGACCTTGTATGTCATATCTAATTTCATATAGATCGGTATATAAATAGATATGAATATGTATGTTATCATATTAAAAAATAAGGAAAAAATACAATGCTATATATAAACTTATATGTCCATATCAAAGTTCATGCATAACCATATATAAATTTAAATAATTATATAATAGCATATATGATTATATCAGATCTTTTTTACTCGGGTAATCAAATATTGCCCTTTATAACGTCATATAAGTTGGATAACATTATATATAAGCATATGTAGTTTATATAATGTTATATACAAAAATATGTTTTTTATGTAGAGCAATATCTAACCATATATATTTATGTCTTATAGTCTCAATTTATTTAATATTGTATCAATCCGGATCAAACTAATAAAACCAGATAGACCCATTTTACGTTTCATATTATATATAAGACTATCTGTTCAGCTCTTGTAGGATAACCGACGATAATATTTGAGACAATTGTGTCCGCCATATTTGGGATCTAATTTGTCACGGCTATATATAACTCTTTTTTACTCGGGCGTGTAAAAATCGATTGGATCTCATCTGATCTGCCCTGATCTGGTAATAAATGGTTGCATCTATTGTATATAATTGTATCTGATCAAATATAATTAAATGTCAAATTTGTGCCAACCCGACTAAAAAAATTAATACGGCGCCATATATCATTTGATCCCAAAAATGGAGGATCCAAAAATGTATGACTATATCTTTTTAGATTAATCTTGATTTAATTAGATATAATTAGATCCCAAAAATGGAACGGTAAATATTATCTAATGTGATGTTAGAAAAAATTAGATCTAATAAGATATAATAATAAGTAATTATATCTTATTAGGTCTTATATGATCTTCAATATCAAATTTGATGAAATTTACCGTTCCATTTTTGGGATCTAATTATGTCTTATAATATCAAATTTGATCTAATAAGATATAATCATATATTTTTGGATCCTCCATTTGTGGGATCAAATGATAGGTCGATTTATATATAATTATATTACAAATTATATGATTATATCAAAACTTTTTTACTCGGGAATGTAGACCAAATCCGAGATATAATTAAATCTCGATTGTGGCCATTTTAGATATAATTATATGCAATCAGATATTATTGTATATGAATAGATATAAAATCAGATAAGATCTTATTCATTTTTACTAGGGTGGTGAGAAATATATTTTATGGTACACTTATCGCGATTCAAAACATGTTGGATGCTATAAAAGATTCGGCACGACTTTGGTCAAATAATAGATTTTATTCACAGATTATACGAAAACATTTTAAAGTAATAAAATTATTTCGTAAACATCCTATCTTTATATATTAGCGTTATATATCACTAATTAGGTTTTAGTTAATAAGTACAACACATTCTGCCTGAGTTCATCTCAAATTAATTATTGTATCTCCATTTTCATGACGACCTCTTTTATTCCATGTGCTAATTAGGTTGCAACTTGTATGCTGTAGGTAAACCTGTCTTTCATAAATTTGTTGATGAATTACATGGATCTTGGTTGAAGGATGCTGCCGCAAAGGAAACGGACCGCGAAAAAACCTTTATTACCAAAGAAAAAGAACATCGGTTACTCTTTGAATACACTTCCAAAGTGGCATATCGTATGAATGAGGTGCCAAGGAAGCAATATGATTTGGGAGTAGGTTTTCAGGTGAGTTTTTGAAATTTTTCAGACAGACTTTTAGTTTTTTTTGTTAAATTTTATTTTAATTTTTCGTACATTTTTCTTTTAGGGAAATGCTCATGTTGTTTACAACGGTTCATTTTACTACAATCAATACAATTCAGATTTAGTTGTAAAACTTGATTTGTTTACGGGTAAAAAAATCAGTAAGTAAATTATAATTTTAAGCAAAAGTTTAATCAAAACGCCTGTTGTATGTTTTAAGTTCTCAAAACCGTGGTTTAGATGGCATTTTTGAAGAAAATTATTAAGATTTTTTTTCGGCAATCAAATTTTTAAATCTCCGAGATTTTTCTATGTAATAAAATTGTCTCATATTTGAAAAATTTATTCAGATTTGGAGACATTTTTCGTATAAACAAATTTTAAATTTTTCTTATAAATAATTGAAAAACAAATTTTAAATAAATTTATTCGAATAATAAAATTATATTATTCAAATAAAGATGTTCAATTACTGGAATAATAATATTAGATTGTTCGAATAATAATATTCGATTGTTCGAATAATAATATTCGATTGTTCGAATAATAATATTCGATTGCTCGAATAATTTTATTCGATTGCTCGAATAATTTTATTGAATTATTTAAATGTTTTTTTTTTTTTTTCAAATAATTGTATTTAAATAATTAAAACAAATATTCGAATGAACTTATCCAGTTTTTCGAACAGTTTTATTTGAGTATTCAAATAATTTAAATCAATTTAAATTTTATTCAATTACTCGAACAACTTGATTTTATTGTTCAATAAATTTCAAGGATAAGTTGAATTATTTTGTTCAATTAATCGCATAATATTATTCGAGTATTGTCAAACGAGTGCGTGAATAATTTTTTTTTTGATTTTTCGAATAATATATCCGATTATTTAAAAAATTTTATTAAATTTTTATAATTTTAATAAGTCGAATAATAATATTTGATAAGTCGAATAAAATTATTCGATTGTTCGAATAATAAGATTCGATTATTTAAATAATAATATTCGATTATTCGAATAATAATATTCGATTATTCGAATTATATATATATATATATGTTCCCGAAGTTCCTATAAGGAGCATAGGGCCCCAACAAAATCTCTCCATTTTGATCTGTCCATCGCAATATTTTTCACTTCGCTCCAACTGGTGTTCAGAGTTGTTGCTTCAGCTATGACTTGTCTCCATGTATGGGCTGGACGTCCTCTTCTACGACTACCTTGTGGATTCCACTCTATGGCACTTTTAGCAATGTCTGGATGGGCTTTTCTTATTGTATGACCTATCCAGTTCCACTTTCGTCTACGTACTTCAATGGTTATAGGAGATTGCTGTGTTTCGAACCACAGCCTCTCATTGGTTATCCTTTGCGGCCAATACACCCGAAGTATTTTTCTCAGACATCGGTTTATAAATACTTGCATTGCCTGAATGTCTGGGGGGGCCGCATTCCATGTTTCGCAGCCGTACAACAAAGTAGAACGAACATTCGAGTTGAACAGTTTAATTTTGATACCACGAGAGAGTGTGGATGACTTCCATACGTGTGGATGACTTCTTCCGAAAGTTTGGGAAGCCCGAGCCGCCAGTTGTTGTTAATATAGAGCCAAGATAACAGAAAGATTCTACATCCTCTATCGATGAGAGAGAAGGCAAATGTCATCAACATATTCTAAGTCCTCTAATCTTCCATTAAGTCCCCAAGAGATACCTCTATTGTCTACCATACATTGTTTCATGACAATATCCAATACGATGTTGAATAAGAGTGGAGACATTACGCAACCTTGGCGAACTCCCGTTCCAACTTTAACCCTCCTGCTAAACTTGCCTTCATGCACAATGCGGCAACTGGCATCAGCGTATAGGCTCTTTATAAGGTCAATTAATTTGAGAGGGACTCCCTTGCACTGTAAGGCTATCCAAATAACGTTGTGGTTTAGAGTATCGAAAGCTTTCTCAAAATCAATAAATACCAGATATAGTGGGGAACGCCATTCGACCGACTGTTCCACTATAATTCTGAGTGTGTTTACATGGTCAACACACGATTTGTTTGGACGAAAGCCAGCTTGTTGACATCTGAGTTGAGGTGTCAGTACGTCTGAGATTCTTGACGTAATTATGTGAGTTATTATTTTGTTGACCATACTCAGCAACGTTATGCCCCGCCAGTTATTACGGCAAGTTAGATTACCCTTTTTCGGAATGTTGATGATCATGCCTTCCTTAAGTTCGTCAGGAACTCTTTCATTATGCCATATGTCATCTACTAAGGTCAAAATAAGCTGTGCACAGGAAGAGGGATCTGTTTTGAGAAGTTCTGGGGAGATGTTGTCGGGCCCAGGGCTTTTATTATTCTTACGCATTTTTATAGCTGAAATCAGCTCAGAAATAGATGGAATTGTGAAGGGAATGTTTGCAGTATAATTATGGTTATCGCAATTGCATATGGTCTCATCTCCATTAGGTCCCGGAATAAGGATTGAGGAGTAGTGGTCGGCCCAAAGATCTAGCTGTTCGTCTATAATATTATAATATTCGAATATTCGATTATTAGAATAATAATATTCGATTATTAGAATTTTATGTTTTAAAAAAATATTTAAATGGTTTTATTCAAATAATTGCTTTTAAATAATTGCAACAAATTTTTTAATGATTTTATCTGGTTTTTCGAACAGTTGTATTCGAGTATTCAAATAATTTAAATCATTTTGAATTTTATTTGATTAATCGAACAATTTGATTTGATTGTTTAATAAATTTCAAGGATAAATTAAATTATTTTATTCAATTAATCGAATAATATTATTCGATTATTCGAGTAATATCAAAGGAGTACTTGAATAATATTGTTTGATTATTTGAGTAATGTATTCTACTATTTTAATAATTTTTATTAAATTTTTCTAAAATAAGAATATTTCATAAGTCGAATAATAATATTTGAGTCGAATAAAATTATTCGATTATTCGAATAAAAACATTCGATTATTTGAATAATAGTATTCGATTATTCGAAAACTAATATTCGATTATTCGAACAATTTTATTCGATTAAAAGAAAAACAAGTAAGAAAATTATAGTCGGTCAAGACCGACCATATAATACCCTACACCAGAGTTTCCCGGAAAATGGGTCCCAAGTTCAACCATGGACTGATTTGATCTATATTTTGTCAAATCTTTAATAAGTTTAAAAAGCACTCACAAATCAAATTTGAGTGGAATAGGCTTCTTTTTGTTGACAATAAACCGTTTCAAATGAATATCGGGCGAAATTTTCACATGGGACCTAAGTCCAAAAGTGGTCCGACGATAATCAGATTTGATAAGGTTATTAAAGGTCGCGTTTAACATACACAAACAGCATTTTAATTAAATATTTTCTATTTTCAAGAAATTTGAGAGATTTATGTGAAAATCGTGAAGGTGGTTTGTATGGGGGCTACAAGATAAACTGGTCCGATTTCTTTAAAATACAGTATGGTGATTTGTGTAAATGAAACATGATGACCTGCCAAATTTCGAAAAGATACCTATTAAAATGAAGTTATTAGAGTCATTTGAGCCAAAACTAAAGAGGACCTTTGTATGGGGGCTAGGTCTAAATATGGACCGATTTTTACCAATTTCAATAGGCTTCGTCATTGGGCCAAAAGAGGCTTATGTTTAAATATCAAGTCAATTGATTAAAAATTGCGACCTGTATCGTGTTTACACCGTTTTCATGGACAGACAGATAACAAGACAGACGGACAGACAGACGGACGGACATCGCTAAATCGACTAAAAATTGATTCTAAGTCGGTCGGTATACTTAAAAGTGGGTCTAGGACCAATATTTCGGGGAGTTACAAACATCAGCACAAACTCATTACACCCTGTACCACAGTGTGGTGTAGGGTATAAAAATATTTTAATGGTTTTATTTAAACAATTGAAGGGCTTATTGTAAAAACTCGATAAGCAACATTTCATTTTATGGTGGTTTTTGCCTTAAAACTTTTCAAATAATGTAGAAAAAAATTCTTTTGCAGAACTTTCATTCTCAAGATACTTGTACGAAGGGCTTAAGCAAGACTTCTGCCAAAAATTTGTCAATGGTACATCAGTAGAAAGCGAAAAACACAAAAAAATAAAATGTTGCTTATCAAGTTTTTGCAGTAAGCCCTTCAATTGTATTTAAATAAAAAAATATTTTAATTTTTCGAACAGTTGAATTCAAGTACTCAAATACTTAATTTAAATCAATTTTGATTTTAATCGATTGCTCGAACAATTTAATTTTATTGTTCAATAAATTTCAAGAATAAATCGAATCATTTTATTCAATTAACCGAATAATATTATTAAATTATTCCAGTAATGTCAAACGAGTACTTGAATAATATTTTTTGATTATTCAAATAATGTATTCGATTATTTAAAAATTTTATTTAATTATTCTAAAAATTTTGATTGGATTATTCGAATTAATTTATGCGATTATTCGAAATATTTTATTCCATCATTCGAATAATGTTATTATCGATCGAATAACAATATTCGAATTTTCTTAGCGAATTCTGAGAAATTTTTCGTATAGAATTCCCAGATTCTAAGACATTTTCGCATAGAAAAATAGGCAAAATGTGTCAGCATTTGAAAATTTTTCTATTAAAAAAATGTCATCGAATTTGAGACTTTTTCTTTAAAAAAATTTTTAGAATCTGATACTATTTGTATCGAAAACATGTCTTACGATCTGAGTTTTATCTTTTGGAAAAATATCTTACAATCTGAGAGTTTTTATATAGGGAAAATGTCTCAGAATCAGAGATTTTCTATAAAAAATGTCTCAGATTTTACGACATTTTACGACGTCTTAGATTCTGATATATTTTTCCTATAGAAATCTTCTCAGAATCAGTGACTTTTCTGTAAAAAAGAATTTCTAAGAATCTGTGACGTTTTCTCAGAACCTGAATCTTTTTTATACCCTCCAACCACAGTATGGGGGTATACTCACTTTGTCATTCCGTGTGTAACACATCGAAATATCGGTCGGGGACCCTACAAAGTATATATAATATTGATCCATGATAGAATCTAAGACATTCATAGCGATGTCCGTCCGTCCGTCTGTAGAAATAACGATGCAGTCCAAACCAAAAGAGCTTGAAATTGGGCAAGAATATCTCTTATGTTACTGGTAAGGTTAAGTTCGAAGATGGGCAAAATCGGACCAGGGGAAAAAAGTCCCCCCTTGAAGAACTAAAACGACCCCTGAAAATACGATATTCTTACTATTTTTTTTTTTTTTTGCACAACAAATGTAACATTTGTATGCCATATTATGTTCATAGACCTGCGCTTGGACCAAGGGGGTTAGAACATTCGATTTTTTTCATGTAGCCACCCTTTGGGGGCGTGGTTATAAAAATTAATTTAAAATAACGATAAAAATTTATTATTTAAGCGTAAATATCATAAACAAATAATTTGTAAACATATATAGCGGGGGGACAGGTGTCCCCCACCCACTCCGCTGACCCCCCCCCCCACCAAAAAAAAATGACGCCCCTGGGATTTTTTTTTTTTTTTAATTTTAAACGTGTTGGAGGGTATAAAAGATTCGGCACAGCCGAATTTAACACTCTTACTTGTTTTATAGTAAAAATGTCTAAGAAACTGAAACTTTTTCTATAGGAAAAATGTCTTTGAATCTGAGACTAGTTCTATAGGAAAAATGTCTCAGAATCTGAACCTTTTCCTATTGGGAAAATGTCTTAGAATCTCAGACTTCTTCTATAGAAAAAATGTCTCAGAATCTGAGGAAAAATGTCTTTGAATCTGACACTAGTTCTATAGGAAGCCCCTATTAGGGGCCCCTGTAGGTTAGTTGGTAGCGTGCTAGCCTATGAAATAGATGGTCGTGGGTTCGATTCCCACAAAATCCCTTGGTCGATTTTGCTACAACGAGACGACAGTCATTGTTACCAGTTCTCTTTAAGGGTTAAATAATAAAAAATGATTTGTAATTTGTATAGGAAAAATGTCTCAGAATCTGACCCTTTTTCTATTGGGCAAATGTCTCAGAATCTGCGACTTTTTCTATTGTAAAAATTTCTTAGAATCTGAGACTTTCTATTTGAAAAATGTCGCAGAGTATGAGACTTGTTACATTAGAAAAATGTCTCAGAATCTGAAATATAGGAAAAATGTCAAAGAATCTGAGAATTTTTCTTAAAAAAAAAAAAATTATCTCAGAAGCTGAGAATTTTTCTATACCCGAGTAAAAATAATTTAATATGATCCTATATACTTTTATATAGTCATATTATTTCATATATGATCATGTGTGACACTATGTATTGCAAGATAAATTTATATAATAAATTTTGATGTGGGATTTTTTTAAGATATCGCCATACATAACTATATGTTGTAACATCTGGTCCCATGCATCATTTTAAATTTCTAAGTGTTTAATATAAAATTTTATATGGAGGCATATTTTTTAATTTTTTTAAGTTTTTTCCAAGAACATATTTTTATCGCAAATATTTTTAAAGTGTTTTATATAAAATTTTATATGACTTCATATTTTTTTATTTTTCTAAGATTTTTCCAAGCACCACTTTTTTATCACGAATATTTTCTAAGTGTTTTATATAAAATTTTATATGACTCCATTTTTTAAATTTTTTCTAAGTTTTTTTCAAGGAAAATTTTTTTTATCGCAATTATTTTCTAAGTGTTTTATATAAAATTTTATATGACTCCATTTTTTAAATTTTTCTAAGTTTTTCCAAGAACAAATTTTTTTTTGAAAATATTTTCTAAGTGTTTTATATAAAATTTAACATGACTCCATTTTTTGAAATTTTTCTAAGTTTTTTTCCAGAACAACTTATTTTTATTATTTTAATTTTTCAACTTTTTATTAAAAACTAAAAAAAAAACATCCGGTTTATAAAATTGTATAAATTTTAATATAATTGGATATAATCTTATATCATTGGATTAGACCAAAACTCGTATCAAAGTCGACACAAAGTTATATAAACTGATATTATTAGATATTATTCGATCAAATCTTATGAAACCATTTTTCGTATAAGATTATATCAAAATAGACACGAACCCATATTTAATTATATGTAGTGTCATATCAATTTTTTTACTCGGGTAGCAAACATGTCACAAAATCTGAGACTATTTCTTTAGGAAAAATGTCTCAGAATCTTAAACTTGTTCTTTAGGAATAATGTCTCACAATCTAAAAAATTTTTTTCCAAAAGCTCCCTTCTAAATCACCATTTCATTTTATAAATCTGTCTTATTTTCTAAAATTTTATACATTTTCTTCATTAATTGCAGCAACACAATTGCCGAGTGCTGGCATTGCATCTGGTAATAAATTGTACTCGACAGATTACAACTACATGGATTTTAATGTGGATGAGGTTGGTTTGTGGGTAATTTACAGCACTTACGATTCCAACAATACTCTAGTGGCAAAGGTAAAATTTAAAACACATTCAAATGCACACACACACACCTACACAAATCCTACCTACTTACACTTTATTTATACTCCAACGTAAACTCACACACACACACTCATACACCCACACACACAAGAACATAATTTGCTAAAAGTGTTTCAATACGGTACTATAAAATTGTAAAACGTTCAAATACATTTAACATCTGTGTATGTATTTGTGTGGTTAAATGTATACAGACATAGATTTTTAGAATTGTACACTTTTATTTACGATTGCATACATTTTAACATACGTAAGTGATACTGCTGCTACTGATGCATGCTTAAACATGTTCTTTTTCTGTGCAGTTAACAAAATGGAACCAACTATTTAAAATCTGAAAGCTAAAGTCGGCAGTCAAAATAGGGGGACTTCGGTGTAAAAAAAGCGACAAATAAAAAACGAAAATCTTATTTTCTGAAAAACTAAAAGAAAAAAAAAAAATGACATGACATGACAAATGATGTTAGAGAATTTGACAAGGGATGCACCTCTTTGTCTAACCTTTCCGCTTATGAGTCCCCGAACAACAATGTCGGTGCGGTTGATGGTTTCGGTCACGAGAGAGTATAGGCGCAAAACAAAGGCGGCAGCGGGAAATTCAGTCAGGCGTTGATATTTACACTATTTTTCACTTTTTCAAAATTTTTTAATTAAATTTTATTGTTTTTTTTATTATCAACTTGATTTTCTTATATTGTTTCGTTTTTTTTGTGTTTTTGTAGAATTTTAAATATTTTTTTTTTAGAGATCACATTTTTTTGTTTACTTTATCGAAAATAATCGAAAAATTTATAAAATTGTGGCAACATTTTCATATCAAAAATTAAAACAGAGAGAGAAACCGACACAAAAATAAAATTGATTTTATTCAAGCGGTTTTCGGTCGAGCGTTTTTTCTTGCCAAATTTGTATGAAAAAAGCGTCACCGACATTGTTCTGCGGGGACTCTATAGCGGTATAGTTGGCCAAGTTAAGCAATGTATGCTTAATACCCGTGTGTATTTTAAACTTAAATTCATTTGTTGTTGCTGACTTTTACAATTTTTTTCCTTACTTGCTCTATATTCATCTATTCATACAATATCAGCATCATGTATAAATGACATTTATTTTTCATGTTAGTTTTTTATATAACCTAGTCTAGAAAAGGGAACATCTAGTCTTTCAATCGGTTTTGTAACTATTTAAACCCCAAGCGTTTTCAAAAAAAAAAAAATCATGGAAATTTTTTTTAAAACCGAAAATATTTTTAAATTCAACAAATAAAGGGAAATTGCATCTCTCAATTTTAAATATGTATATTAAAAAAATTTACAATTTAGATATAATTTTATGAAAAATTTAAATTTAAACATTGTAATTAGAGTTTGCAATTTCTCTTTCCTTTTTTCTTGTAAAATGTTTTGCCAAAAATAAGTTAACTGAAATTTTTTTTATTTCATTTTAGTTCATACACATTTGAGTGTAGGGTACTTTAAAACTTGTCCACTTTGTTTAGATTTTAAAAATTAAGTTTTGTGGTGGTTATCTACTGTAAATATTTAAAAAATAAATTAATCAATATTTCTGTAAATTTTATTTAAAAAACTTTCCAAAAATTTCATGTCATAATAATTTTATATTTTATACAATAATGTCGTTTTATTCCGGAAAATATTTTAATAAATTATTCACCATATTGAGGACCCCATTGGGTTCGGACCCGATAGGTCCAGACCCCGATGGGCCTAGACCTAGTTGGGTTCCTTAAAAATCGTCATAGTTTTTGATCCAAAATTTGTGTCCGTTTCGCTCTACCTTGCTTAGTTTTTGAGATACGTGATTTTAGGGGACCACCGGGGTTTTGCGAATTACAAAACTCGATAACTTTAAAAATATTATTCGGAGAGCTTTTGATTATTTTGCGGTCTTGTTGAGAGCTACAAAAATGCTTTTGAATTGTTTGTTGTGTCGGCAATATTTACCGAGAAATGAGCATTTTAAAATTTTCGGGAATGCTAACTTTTTTGGATCCAACGTTAGGACCCAATAGGGTCCACACATGTAAAGAAGACCGGCGATACTATTGTGAGCTCGAGAACCAAAAATGGCCTCCATTTTGCTCTATCTGGCTTAGTTTCCGAGATAGCGCCATTTTAAGTTTTCTGAAAATAAAAAAAAATTTACAATTTATTTTTGCTAATATTATTATTAATTATTTTAAATTTAGCAAAAAAAATTATTTCAAATTTTGTTTAATTG
This sequence comes from Pegoplata infirma, assembly GCA_963921195.1. NCBI lineage: Eukaryota > Metazoa > Arthropoda > Insecta > Diptera > Anthomyiidae > Pegoplata > Pegoplata infirma. Next base: position 83,752,400 of record OY992538.1, read on the forward strand.
CTAATGCGCTAAATGAAGTTTACGAGATATTTTTGCTAACATGCTAATCTCAACTAAAAGTTTGCTAAAAGTTAGCATACTAACATTAGCAAAAAAAAAATAGTAAATCTACTAATGTATAATTTGAGTGTAATTTAAATTTAAAGCAAAATTTTCATTTTATCTTAGTAACCCCACAATTTTGTTTTAAAAATATGTAATCCAAAAGGATTCGGCTGGATTTGGTCAAAAAATTCGGGCAATTTTTTCTCTTGTTGCATACTGAAGACGCTCTTTTTAAATTCCCTTATAAATTTTCACACAATCAGCTCTTCAGTGGCCATTGGCAGGTATTCTGACACGAAATTCGAAAGATTATAATTTTCGGGACGCCCAAATATATACACGTAAATTTCATTTTTGTGGAATGTTTTTTTTTTACCAAAGGATCCTTCATTACAAATTTCAAGAGTCCAGGATCGTTATTTCATAAAATATGAAAAGGAAAAAAAGAACACTTTTTTTTACCAATTTTACGACCCTTCGAAATTAAATTTACAACTACACCAATACCCCGGTTTGCGTCGTTAATTGGGACCGGAGAAACGCGACGCAAACCGAAACGACGCAAACCGAAGCAAGATTTTCCATACATTTGTATTGATTTTCATTTAATTGGTTCCGAGATTCATAATTTTAGCAGAAAAATTTGATTTTTCAATAAAAAATGCACTTTTTTTGTATTTTTTTTTTTTTGAAAACAGTTTTAATTAAAATAAAAATATAACAATTCATGAGAAAAACGTAAAAAAACATAACAAAAACATAAAAATATTAAGATAAAAATAAAAAATTCATAGTATAAAAGCAAGTATTGTATAAACATTTTCATATTAACGACGCAAATCGAAGCACTAACGACGCAACTTCGAAGTCATGCTACGCAAACTGAAATATAAACGGGAAATCCCTTTTTTTTGTTTTAGCTTTGTACACACATTTTAATATCAACGACGCAAATCGAAGCACTGGTGACGCAACTTCGAAGCCACGCAAACTTAAACCAAAACGACGCAACTTCGAAACGACGCAAACCGAAGCGACGCAAACCGGGGTATTGGTGTACTTTTTTTCAGGCGTTTTTTTTCCAAAGGATCCTGTATTCTAAATTTATTTATTCATTTATTCGGCCAATGGAAATACATCCTTACAGGCTAGATACAAATTTTCTTAAAATTATAAATACAAATTAACTTAACCTAATTTAAATATGTTAGCATATTATATTTAAAACAGTTTTTCGGGATTGAAAATCTAAATTTAAATCTTTATAAAGTGAATTTAACAAATTTAATATTCGTATTAAAGGCTCATTTTTAGCATAATCAGTTCTATGTAAATGAATATAAAATAAATCATTAGATCTTAGTACATAATTATGTACAACACAAAAAAAAATTACAAGGTCAGACCAAAAAATTTTGATAGAAGAGACAAAAAAAAAATACACGTGTATCGGCGTTTTGAAAGTTTACATCTGGGTTTCATTTTAGGGGGAGGTGAAGTTTCCCCCAAATGCAAATGTTGTATTGTAAATCGTCATTGAATATCGAGTGAAGCTTACGTTTAAAGTATATGGTGTGTTCAGCAAATTTATGTAAAATATTACGGAGAACATTTTTGTAGAATATGTTAACCCTCTAACTCCTCAAGATAAGGGTCTTTTTTGTCCTTCTTTTCAAAAAGAGCAAAAAACACCATTAAAAAAGGGATTTAAGGGGTATGAATGTTCCGCAAAAATATCCGCCGTGAAATTTTACTATAAGTCCCTGAATTCACCAAAACGGAAAACTTAACAAGAAAGTCAGAAATAAGACACAACAAAAGAGAGCTTAGGGTTAATTTCGCATTTATTAAGAAAATCGAGTTAAGCTTACGTTTAAAGTATATGGTGTGTGAAGCAATTTTATGTAAAATGTTACGGAAAACATTTTTGTAGAATATGTTAACCCTCTAGCTCCTCAAGGTATGGGTCTTTTTTGTCCTTCTTTTGAAAAAGAGCTAAAACACCATTAAAACAGCTATTTAAGGGTTAAAATGGTCCGCAAAAATATTTGCCGTAAAAGGGACTTATAGTAAAATTTCACGACGAATATTTTTGCGGAACATTTTAACCCCTTAAATCCCTGTTTTAGTGGCGTTCTTTGCTCTTTTTTAAAAGAAGGACAAAAAAGACCCTTATCTTGAGGAGTTAGAGGGTTAACATATTCTACAAAAATGTTCTCCGTAATATTTTACATAAATTTGCTGAACACACCATATACTTTAAACGTAAGCTTTACCCGATTTTCTTAATAAATGCGAAATTAACCCTAAGCTCTCTTTTGTTGTGTCTTATATCTGACTTTCTTGTTGAGTTTTCTGTTTTGGTGTGTTCAGGGACTTATGGTAAAATTTCACGGCGGATATTTTTCCGGAACATTAAAACCCCTTAAATCCCTGTTTTAATGGTGTTTTTTGCTCTTTTTGAAAAGAAGGACAAAAAAGACCCTTATCTTGAGGAGTTAGAGGGTTAACATATTCTACAAAAATGTTCTCCGTAACATTTTACATAAATTTGCTGAACACACCATATACTTTAAACGTAAGCTTTAAACGATTTTCTTAATAAATGCGAAATTAACCCTAAGATCTCTTTTGTTGTGTCTTATTACTGACCTTCTGGATGAGTTTTCCGTTTTGGTGTATTCAAGGACTTATAGTAAAATTTTACGACGAATATTTTTTCAGAACATTTAAACCCCTTAAATCCCTTTTTTAATGGTGTTTTTTGCTCTTTTTGAAAAGAAGGACAAAAAAGACCCTTACCGTGAGGAGCTAGAGGGTTAATATATTCCACAAAAATGTTCTCCGTAACATTTTATATAAATTTGCAGAACACACCATATACTTTAAACGTAAGCTTCACTCGATATTCAATGACGATTGACAATACAACATCTGCATTTGGGGGAAACTTTACCTCCCCCTAAAATGAAACCCAGATGTAAACTTTCAAAACGCCGATACACGTGTATTTTTTTTTTTGTCTCTTCTATCAAAATTTTTTGGTCTGACCTTGTAATTTTGGAAAAAAATTGATTTTGTTGTGCAGTGTAATAAGGAACACAAAAGGTAATACAATTTAGCAAATAATCACAATCTACAAAACCATTGATTATATCAAAAATAAGCATTGCTGATTGCACAGTTCTCCTTACAGAGAGAGGCCTTAAATTTAAAAGTAAGCAACGGGCATTATATGAAGGCAAATCTTTCTCAAAAACTTCTTTTGAACACGCTCAATACGAATCGAGTGAACAGCACGATAGGGGTTCCAAATAAAAGAACAATATTCAACCTTCGAACGAACAAAGGCTATATACAAAGTTTTAACAGTATATGGATCAGTAAAGTCTTTACAGTTCCTCTTCACAAAAGACCAAACTGAATAGGCTTTAGGTAAAATGTGACTGAGATGAGATGCAAACGTAAGTTCAGTATCCAAAACAACACCAAGATCCAAAATCTCATCTACTGACTTTAGAGCAACATTTGAAATATTATAAGGGCATATAATTCGGTTACAGATCTTTGACCTGCTAAAAGTCATTCTGAAACATTTATTAGTATTCAAAGGCAAATGATTGAGATCACACCAATGACTAATATTATCAAGATCATTTTGTAAGATAAGCGTATCACTTATCGAACGAATTTCACAAAAAATTTTTAAATCATCGGCATACAATAAAAACTTAGAGCCAGAAATGTAATTTCCAATATCATTTATAAGAAGCAAAAACAACAGAGGACCTAAAATGCTCCCCTGAGGGACACCAGAGGTAGCAACGTAGGACTCAGACGTATAATGGTCAATAACTACAGAATATTTTCTGTTACTAAGATAAGAAATTATCCAATTAACGAAAACATGAAATCCCATTCGTTTGAGCTTCATACATAGGATATTATGCGGCACTTTATCAAATGCCTTACACAAATCCGTAAAAACTACATCAATTTGATGATGCCTTTCAAAAGCTGAAATACAAAAATTATTAAAAACCGCAAGATTAGTGGTTGTTGAACGACCGGAGAAAAACCCATGCTGTTCCGGACATATGTGGCGTTTAACACAGAAAAACATTTTTTCTTTTACAATATGCTCAAAAATTTTTGAAATAGTCGATAATTTAGATATAGGGCGATAATTACTGATATCAGATTTATTTCCACTTTTAAAAATAGGGGTAACTGAGGAAATTTTCCATTTTTCAAGAAAACAACTTCGAAGATTCATTAAAAATATACTTAAGGGGCTTAGATAAAGAGAGAGCACATTTTTTAATAAAAAGTGCAGAAAACCCATCTATATCACTACCACAGGAAGATTTAATGCCCATTATCCCATTTATGACATCTTGTTCTGATAAACGTATCAAACCAAAATCAGTAAAAGGTTCAATATAATCTAACGCACCTGGATCAAGCGTACTGTTAGCATTGTTTTCAAAATTAGACATAAAAAAAGAAGCAAATAAATTAGCAATGCCGAAACCTGTATTACCAACTGTATCACGAGGAAACATAGTGGAATTTTACCCCTTTTTCTCCCCTTAACAATTTATCAAAAATCGGGCCATATTTTTTTATTTTTTGGTTTAGATGTTGGTCTATCCACATAAAAAATACAGGAGGGCATTTTTTGTATTTTTCGAGAAAATCGCATTTGAATATTGGATTTCAGAAAAATTCTGCAATTCTCCTGTATTTTGTTGTGTCAACACAGCGTATGAGTAACGACTATTTGCGAAACCAATGAATTTTCGTTACTCATACGCGGTGTTGACACAATAAAATACAAGAGAATTACAGAATTTTTATGAAATCTAATATTCAAATGCTATTTCTCGAAAAATAAGAAAAATGTCCTCCTGATTTTTTTTTGTGTGAATAGACAAACATCTAAACTTAAAAAAAATGTGGCCGGATTTTTGGTAAATTGACTTTTTTAAATAATTAAAACTTTCAGAAAAAAAAAAGTTTCTGAAAATTTTCCAAAATAAAAAATGTTAGTAGATAGCCCATAAAAAAATATACATGAATGTTAAGTTTTGCGATTGTGGTGCATTGCGTAAATTTGATAAATATTTAATCATGGAACTCGACACAATTTTGACAATTTTTCCAATATTTAACCACACTTATTAGCCTAGTTTTTAAAAAATTGAAAAACAAAAAAACGCAATTTTCTTAGTCTCATATAGGGCTATACATGCCACCAATTGTTGTAAAAGAGTTTTTTTAAATAAACTATTGCAATTATACTTATTTAAAAAACTCGATTAATCGATAATCGCGATTAACGGCTATTTTCTTAATCGTAATCGCGTTATGAAGTTGTAAGCAGTCACACACTCTGCACACGAAAAATAAAAATGAATTTCAATTACGAGATTCATTTATTCAATTACAAAATTAATTGATTTCGGACTTAGAAAATAATTTTAACATTTACTGTGTTTTTGTTATTTTTGCATGTTTAGACGTATGTAAACATGCAAAAAAGCAATTGAAATGTTAAACATATTTTCAAACAAAATGCGTAATTTATATGCGCATTTATTTTATAGTTCCGAAATCAATTCATTTTGTAATTGAGTCCCGTAATTGAAATTCATTTTTATTTTTCGTGTACATATTTTGCAGATAGAGAAACTTTCCCTGGGAAATCGATTAGATTTGATCTGCTTGAATCTATATTTTTACTTAATTGTATCTGGTCAGATCTTGTTAATCCAAGTCTATCCCTCCCTACTCGTTAAAAAAAATGTTTGCAAATTTTGTACTTGCCCAAAACATAAAGTCATTATAATGTTACCCCAAAGCAATATTTTTTTAGACAAAAAAGGTTATTTATTTATCATACCATGCAAAACAAATTGAAATATCGGTCAAGAAACCCATTAAGTGTATACGGGACATTCCATGCCAAATCGCACACTTTCGGACTCGACCCCTTTCGAATTATTTTATTATTTTTACATATGTTGTAGTAAGTATTAAATGCAACTTGCACACCAATTTGTAGCCTTTTATTCTAATTTGGTGTTAAGTAATAAATTTTTCAAAATGGCGATTTTTCAAAAATAATTAAGAAATTGAAATTTTCAATTAATTTTGACCAGTTAAAAATATCGATATCTTAAAAAAAGTTGAACAACATTTTGTTGGTATTAAAATATAGTTTTAGAAAAAAAAAATATGAAAAAATTATTCAAAGTAACTATCACTTAGTTTTTGATGCTTAAAAATTAAAATCGACTTTTTGAAAAAGTCCGAAATCTTCGATTTATTTTGTTTTAGAAACTATAAAAATTATACTCTAAATTACGCAATTTTTAAGCCATAATTCGAGATGTGATCCGATCTATTTTTTTTTTTTAATTCTTAAAGTTGTCCCATTTTATTTTTGACTATTATTTATTTAATTTGGTTCTCCAAAAAAATTAAGTTGTTTTTAGATATTGACCGCAATTTCACTTAGATATATTTATTTGGATGTAAAAATACGTCTTATAAAATTTCATGATGGTCGGACATGGGTAAGGTGTTCCGCATCGGCTATGAATTTTAAAAACGAATTACACGAGGGAAAATATGTAATTTTATTAATTTTTTTAATTTTTCAATATTTTGAATTAAGTTTGAGTTCAAATGGTTACAGAATTATGATTTGGATTAAAATGTTTCTCTAATAAGGTGCTAAAAACTTAAATCGGTTAGAAATCAGCCAAGTTATTACAACTTCCCCAGGCATTTAACGTGTGGCAGAGCACTTGATTAAGCACATTAATTTAAAACAGGTTAGAAAAAACACAATACGAAAAATACTTATCATATAATTATATTTGAACTTGAAGAATAAAAAATTTTATTACCGTAGATAATTTCAAAAAATTCAAAAAATCGGACTCGTATTCCCAAATCAAGTGGTCTACCACACGTTAGATGCCTGCACACAGAAAAAACAGTTTCCAATCGAATTTATCAGTTGTATCAACTCAAAATTCGGTTGCTGCTACTATATTTGGGTTTGACAACCAATTTTTTTAGTTGCCCCAATTAAAAGACAGTTATGACCGCCGAAAATGAGTTGTGACTACCGATATTCAACTGTGACCATGCGCGGGTACAAGGGGGGGGAAAAAGGGGAAATTTCCCCCCCCAGACCAAATTTCAAAAAAAAAAGAAGAAAAAAAGAAAAAAAAAAAAAAAAAAAGAAAGAAAAAGAAGAAAAAAGAAAGAAGGAAGTTTTCTAAAAAAATCTCGAAATCCAAAAATTTTTAATAGCAAAAAATCTGAAAATTTTTAAAGGAAAAATGTGACTTAATCTGAAAATTTTCTGTGAAAAAATATCTTTCAATCCTATTATGAATTTTAGTATAAAAAAATTACTTAGAATATGTTTTTTTTTTGTCTAGAAAAATGTAACAGGATTTAGTTTATATAAAAAATGTTTGTCTACTGCATAGGAATAGGAAAAATATCTTAAAATCTTAAAAATATTGGTAGTCTAACGTTTGAAAAACTATATTGGAAAACTTTTTTAGAATGTCTTAGAATCGGTCACAAAATCTGAGACTTTTTCCACAGAAAAAGGTACAAAAAAACTCTAAGATTTTTCACATCCTCAAACATTTTCTTTTAAGGATTTTTGCAGAAGAATTCCCGAATTCTAAAAGTCTCAGAATCTGAGACTTTTTCTACGGAATAAAGGTATCAAAACTTGAGACTTATTTATAGGAAAAAATGTCGCAGAATCTGAGACTTTTTCGAAAGGAAACTGGTTTAAAAATCTGAGACTTTTTCTATAGGAAGAATCTCTGAATTTGAGACTTATTTGAGGGGAAAAGGTCTCAAAGTCTGAATCTTTTTTAAAAAGAAAAAGGTCTCAAAGTCTGAGACTTTTTATTGTTGAAAAAAAGTCTCAGAAGTTGAAACTTACTCAATTGGAAGAAGGTCGCAGAATCTGTGACTTTTTCTATACGAAAAAGGTGTTAGAATCTAATACTTTTTCTATAGGAATAAGGTCTCAGAATTTAAAAATTTTAGACTTATTCTATAGAAAAAATGTCTCAGAATCTGACACTTTTTCTTTAAGAAGCAGGTCTCAGAATCTATGAATTTTTCGATAGGATACAGGTCTCAAAATTTGAGACGTTTTCTTTAGAAAAAAGTGTCTTTTTTATATTAGAAGAAGGTTTTAGAATCTAAGACTTTTTCTATAGGGAAAACGTCTCAGAATCTGTGACTTTTTCTTTTGGAAAGAGTCTTAAAATCTCAGACTTTGAATCAGAATGTTAAACTTTTTCTGAAGGAAAAAGTTCTTACAATCTGAGACTTTTAATAAAGGAAAAATTTTTCAGAATCTTTTTCTTTAGAGGAAAAAGTGCCAGAATTTTAGATTTTTTTTTATTTAAGAAAAAGCTCTCAGAATCTGAGACATTTTCTATGGCAAAAAGGTCTCAGAATCTGAGACTTTTTCTTCACAAAAAAAGTCTGAGAATCTGAGATTTTTTCTATATGAAAAAGGTCTCTGACTTTCTCTATAGAAAAAAGAATCTGAAATTTTTTTAGTACAAACAAATCTAATAATATTAGACCTTTTCTATAGAAAAAATATCTCAAAAATGCTTTAAAATATGACACTTTCTCTATAGTAAAATTTCTCAGAATCTGAGACCTTTTCTGTGGAAAAAATTTCTTAGAATCCAAAAATTTTTCTATACGAAAAAATTCTCAGATTCTGAGACATTTTGCGTTAAGAAGAAGTCTAAGATTTTGAGACATTTGCCCTATAAAAAAATAATTTTTTCATCATCTGTAGGAAGAATTTCTTCTATTGAAAAATTCTCAGATTTAGTTATAGAAAAAAAAAATTATCTAAACAAAATACATATGATTATGAAAAACAAACCCCTTTCGGCAAAAACTAATAAATTTTATGATATTATAGCTTTCCCATATTTTTTTTTTTTTTGCAATTGAAACGTATCCCTGTTTTTGCTCGTCCAAGAAAGCATTATAATTTTTTTTCTTTGAAGTAAAAAAAAATTTCCCCCCCCAAAGCCAAAAGCTGTACCCGCCACTGACTGTGACGACCTATAAACAAAAGTTCCAACCGATTTTTTGTTGCAATAACTGATTTGCAGTTGGAAATCGTAAAATTCGTTTTCTGTGTGTGGGGAAGTTGTAATAACTTGGCTTATTTTCAATCGACTTTAGTTTTTAGTACCTCATTAGAGACGCATTTTACTCCAAATCATAATTCTGTAACCACTTAAATTCAAACTTTATTAAAAATACCAAAAAAATTGAGAAATCAGAAAAAATATCATATTTTCCCCTGTAATCCGTTTTTTACAAGCCCGATGCGGCACGCCTTACCCATGTCCGATTATCCTAAATTTTTATGAGACGTAAGGTCAGTTAGGGTCAATATCTACCAATTTATTTTTTTGGAGAACCATACAATTTTCAAAATTTGAAAAAAAAAAATAGAACAAATTGTGATCACATCTGGAGTTGCGTAATTTATTTATATGCAAAAAAATTGAAGGTTTCGGACTTTTTCAAAAAGTCGATTTTCATTTTTAAACGTAAAAAAATAAGTGATAATTACATCATATAATTTTTTGATTATTTTTTCTAAAACAACATCTAAATACCAACAAAATGTTGTTACACCTTTTTTAAGATATCGACATTTTTTACTGGTCAACATTAATTTAATATTTCAATTTTTAAATTTTTTTTGAAAAAATCGCCATTTTGAAAAATTGATTACTAAACACCAACTTAGAAAAAAAGGCTGAAAATAAGTAAGTACGTACTACAACATATCCAAAAATAAAATAAATCGAAAGGGTCGGGTGTAAAAGTGTGCGATTTGGCATGGAATGCCCCATATATACTTTATGGGGTAAAAAATAATTTTCTTATCTTAATATGTTATTTAATATAGCTGGAAAAGGTTTTCTTTTGGTAAAAAAACTTTTTTTGGTCTATCAAAAACCTTGTGCAATGTTTTTTATCCAATGGACTTCTTTCATTTCAAATTGCAGCCATTAAGGCTGATTTTTCTTGTTGCATAGCAGTGATACCGAAATTCGTTATTTCCCAACATTATCATTATTTCGTCTTTTATTTATTCATATTGTTTTTGTGTAAATTCAGCAAATTACATTAGCAGTCTTAAATAAATGCATTAAATGAAACTTGCACACGAAATCTATCAATTCCATCTCTTTATTTTTGTCCTTACAACATTGTAGTTCTATATACAGGGGAGTATAAAGGGGGGGCTATAAAACAAATTTAAGTAACAGTTTGATAACGCTTTCAGAGTTCATCTTTGAAGGTACAAAGCGGTATTCAATAATTTGGTAATGAGTTTTTTTATATCAAATATTTTTTTTTTTTTCAAATTCTGTTTTAATTTTTAAATTAATAAGAATTATTTATTATTCGGCATTTAAAATTCTATTTTGAGTTAGACTTAAACTTTTGACAGATTGTGTTTTCTCAATGTTGTCCAGTTTTCAAGTTTTTGAAAAAAAAAATCTACAGTGGGCCATTAAAAAAAACTAAAGCTAAGTTATGAAAACTTATTTTTTTGGTTTTATTCAAGATACCGAATCATCTTGCACAGCGTTAGTAAATAAAAATGGCCTCGAGCTAGAATAGACCTACCCAAAATATAATATATTACTAGCTGCAGCGCCCGTCGTTGCCCGGGTCGACTTAGATATGAGTACCTTAACAGCTTCTCCCAAGCGCCACCTATCGTAAAATTTCAATGAAATGAAGAATTTTGTTAATAACTTCAACCCAGCGCCATCTACAGGGTCCAAATTTTATCAGAAAACTTATTTTTGTTTAATAAATGTATCATGTGAGCCAACTTGTACCATACATTAGAATTACAACGACAACAGCGCCACCTATCAATTCCAAATTTTTCGGGAAACTTATTTTTGTTTATTTTTGTTTGTGTGTATTTCAGCCATATTGTATCATAAACACAAAACATTTGAATATTGCGACAACAGCGCCACCTATCGGGATTAAACTTAAGAGACCTGGCTCCAGACTAAACTAATGTGTTTTCCAAGTTTGGTATCAATCGGTTCAGCGGTTCTTGAGTTTTAGTAACACGAATCCGACACAAACGTATTTACATATTAAGATAATTCCCGCCTCGGTTATTTCTACATGTGGTAAAAATGTTATTAAAATCGGTTCAGCCCATTATGCGTGATTACAGAACATTTAAAAATAACTTTCAATAAAATGAAAAGGGGCATTGCATTTAACGGCCTTTAGTCCGATTGCTCTCTTTTATAACCTATTATTCCCGCCTTAGATATTACTATCTGTAATAAAGACTTCATTAAAATCGGTTCAGCCCTTTATGTGTGATTAAGGAACAGGCGAAAATACCGGTTAATAAAAAAGAGGGGTGTGGCATTTTACGCCCAATTCTCTGATCGCTATATTTTATGGCCTATAGGTCTCAACTCGGTTGGTAGGATCTGTGGTGAAAATTTCATGGAAATCGGTAGAGCCGTTTAAGTGGGTTATAGTTTCCGTCTAGGTTAGTACTATCTGTGTTAAAAATTTCATTAAAATCGGTTCAGCCGTTTACGCGTTATTACGGAAAAGGCAGAATAACGTTTCATAAAATAAAAAGGGGCTTGCCATTTTACGCCCCTTTGTCCGATCGCTTTCTCTTATGGCCTATAGTTCCCGCCTCAGTTAGTACTATCTGTGGTGAAAGTTTTATGAAAATCGGTTCAGCCGTTCTCCCCTGATTGCGGAACAGACAGACAGACAAACCAACACTCAGATTTATAATATTAATAGGGATTATGTGTGATTAAGGAACAGGCAAAAATACCTTTCAATAAAAATGAGGGGTGTGGCATTTTACGCCCCATTGTTCTCTTTAATTGCCAATAGTTTACGCCTCGGTTAGTACTATCTGTTGTAAAAATTTCATGAAAATCGGTTCAGCCGTTTAAGTGTGATTGGGGAAAAGGCAGAAATGACTTTCAATGTAATATAAAGGACGTGGCATTTTACGCCCCCTTTTTTCGATCGCCCTCTATTGTGGGTTATAGTTTCCGCCTAGGTTAGTACTATCTATGTTAAAAAATGGATTAAAACCGGTTCAGCCGTTTACGCGTTATTACGGAAAAGGCATAATAACGTTTCATAAAATAAAAAGGGGCGTGCCCTATAGTTCCCGCCTCGGTTAGTACTATTTGTGGTGAAAATTTCATGAAAATCGGTTCAGCCGTTCTCCCCTGATTGCGGAACAGACAGACAGACAAACCAACACTCAGATTTATAATATTAATAGCAATAGGTGTAACTTTGGAAAGGCATTTTTCTTAAAATTGTAATTTTCGTTTGAGTCCGGAAAATGTTTGTTCTACTAGAGCTAAAAATTATGTGGTACAAATTTGAGGAATATTGTATAAATTAAACCAGTGGAGTCATGTCTTACGATGCGCCATATTCATTCATTTTGATGCGCTAAACACGAATATTGAAAAATTTTTAATTTCGGTATAATGACTTTCGAGATATTGGAATTTAAAATTTGCAAATAATGGCTGCCAAAAAATTTTAAGAAAAAATTTTGAAATTCTGGGAAAAAAGTAAATTCAATTCAAAATTTCAGAAGGAAAAAATAAATTTTAAACTTATTTCTCTCTTTACAGATCAAGTCAGATCTATAACGAAGAAAATAACAGGGCTTTTTAAAAATTCCGTTGAGAAATGTAAAAGTTGTGTGCATTTGAGTAAAAGTGGAGAATTCAGTTTTTATACAAATACACACAGTGAGCCTTAACGATGTTTAGGTTCAACTTTAGTGTCGACGAAAAGTGTAAGCGCAGTTCTATTTCTACAAGAATTAATGTCACAAAACTTTTAACAGCGAAATCGTAGCTGCTCGCATTTGCGAGATATCGCGAAATTTGTGTTTTTGTATTTGTAAAATCGCAAAATTAAAAAAAAAATTTAAAATTTAAAAAAAAAATATTTTTCGCGTAAATTAGCAGTCAAGATATTGATTTGATCAGTTTTACCACCTTTAACCACATAAAATTTAAACTGCATGCAATATATTTGTCGTTTCTTGATTTTTTTTCTTTATTTTAGACACTAAAGAAAAAAAAAATAATTAATATAAAAGCTTGAACAGTAATTTTGCGATTTCTCGGGAAATTGATCATCTATAATTTTTATGCTTGCAGTTTTGTCAACTTTAATAACATCGAATTCAAACTGCATACCAAATTTTTGTCGTTAATTGAAGTAAATGCTTTTACAGATCAAAAATCGAGTTTTTTTTTAGAGATATCTCGAAGAATTGAGCAGCTAGAATTTAAATGTTAACAGCCTTATCACCTTTAATCAAGAGCAAATCAAACTGCATTTCGTGTTTTTCAACAATGTTAAAGAAACTTCTTTTATTAATCAAAACAAGAAATGCCCCCAAAAAGCTGTTTTCGCTATTTCTCGCGAAAGTGAGCAGCTATAATTTTTTTGTGGGCAGTTTTAATTTCTTCCAACATTGCTCAAATCAAACTGCATACCACTTCTTTTTATTATTTCTAAAGAACCGATTTTAAATTATAAATAAATAATAAAAAAAATTATATAATTACGCGATATCTCGCGAAATTTAACACCTACAATTTAGATGTCAACAGATGTGTGACCTTTTTTACGGAAACCTATCTAAAGATAAAAAACGAAAACAAGAACAGAAAAAAAATAATTTCGCGATTTCTCGCGAACTAAAGAAGATAGGATTTTGATGTTTACTGTTTTGTGACCTATAAATAAGTAAAATTAAAAATGTATACACAGTTTTTGAAAATATTTAAAAACGTCAATTTCAAAATTTTAAAAAATACAAAAACATTAATTTCGCGTTATCTCGCGAATGCGAGCAGCTACGATTTCGCTGTTAACAGTTTTGTTTCATTTAATCTTGTAGAAATCGAACTGCGCTTACACTTTTCGTTGTTCGATTAAAGTTTTGGCATTTTAGGAAACTTTCACCAAAAACTTTAACCATTGATCAATGGGCCCGACACTCAAAATATTTTGTAGGCAAAAACAAATAAAAAACACATTTAAAACCAGTGAATAAACAATTGAAAACCATCCCAGTAATTATTCATTTGTTTTAACAAACATCAACATTTATTTTTTACTGTTGACAAAATTTTCTAAAATAAATAACATTAAACATTAAAACATTACGTTTTTTTCATTCTTTTTTACCAACAAATTCAAAAAAAAAAAAAAATAACTTCCGAAAACATTAAAAATTAATGATTTCGTAGGTTATTTTTTACAATTTTCTATTAAAATATTTTTTTAAAAAATTTTAACAAAATTTTGGGGAATCTATCCCGCAATCAACTACATTCTGGCCAGACACTCTACCCATCATGACAAAGTCACTTGATACAAACATGTTTTTGTATTTCAATAAATAAATTTTTTGAATTTTTTGTCTACAAAAAAATAACCAACACAAGAAGGTAAAAACTAATGACTTCTCTTTAAAAAATGCCAACAATTAAAAAAAAATAACATACACAAATCATTAAAAATTAAAGTAGAATCACTTATTTTTACTTACAGAACAAAAATAAATGACTTTAAAAATTTAATGCTAATGAAAGTGTTTATTTTTTAGTATTATCCGAAAAAATAATAAAAAAATCTGGAAAATTAAAAAAGTTATAAATAAATCAAAATAAATCCAACTAAATTTTAGGATTTAATAAATCCGTTTTGGATTAATTTTGTTTTATTTATAACTTTTTTCATTTTCCAAATTTGTTCATTATTTTTTCGGATTATAATTGCAAATTTATTGTAGATTACGGAAAAAAATATTCCAAATTTGTTTTAATATATTAAAATATTTTTTTTTAACCAAAATAAGATTAATCAGAAAATAAATCCACTTATTGAAAAACGCAGCAATTGTCTCTAGCTCTATGAAAAGGACAAGGGAAAGAACGTTAGAAAAAAAATCAATTTTTTTGGCAAATTTCAAATAGCAGTATCTCAAAAACCGTTAGACCGATTTAAAAAATTTTTTGATTCGTGTTTAGTGCATCAACATTAATAGATATTATCTACCACAGAACAATTTTTTATAATTTTTTTTTTAAATGTTCAAAAATCCAAAACTTTGAGTGCCGGGTGCCACGCACATAAGTTTTAGGCTTACACAGAAAAAAAATTAAAAAAATTAATTAAAAAATTCGTAGATTTAATTAAAAAATTAATTAAATACGGAGAAATTAATTAAAAATAAATGTATATTTATTTAATTAAAAATTGAATACTATAAATTAAAAAATTTAATTGAAATAAAAAAAATAATAATTAAAATTCTAATTATATAAATTAAAAATTTAATTAAAACAAATTGGAAAAAAATTAAAATTTTAATTGTATAAATTAAAAGAAAAAAATAAAAATAATTTTTAATAACTTTACCAAATATATTTATGCCGTAAAGACATAGTCAGTGGGACAATTTTATAAAGTTATGTATAAACCTTTTATATACATACACATAAAACTATAAACAAAATGAGAATTCAAAAATCTATATGAGAAAAAAAAACTTTCAACAAACTGTTTATACATCTGTATTTGTTTTTGTAAGTAAAACAATGGAAGAGAAAAACACATACTCGAACACACGGAAAACAAAACAAACAAAAAACAAGTAAGAAAATTATAGTCGGTCAAGACCGACCATATAATACCCTACACCAAGGTTTCCCGGAAAATGGGTCCCATGGACCGATTAGATCTATATGTTGTAAAACTTTTAATAAGTGTAGAAAACACTCACAAATCAAATTTGAGTGAAATAGGCTTCTATTTGTTGACAATAAACCGCTTTAAGTGAATATCGGGCGAAATTTTCACAAGGGGCCTGAGTCCAAAACTGGTCCGATGATTATCAGGTTTGATAAGGTTATTTAAGTACGCGTTTAACATACACAAACAAAATTTTAATTAAATATTTTCTATTTTCATGAAATTTTAGACATTTACTTATGTGAAAATCGGGAAGGTGGTTTGTATGGGGGCTACAAGAAGAACTTGTCCGATTTCTTTGAAATTCGGAATGATGATATGTGAAGACGAAACATGTTTACCTTCCAAATTTCAACGCGATACCCTTTATAATACGGTTATTATAGTCATTTGAGCCAAAACTAAAGAGGACCTTTGTATGGGGGCTAGGTCTAAATATGGACCGATTTTTTCCAATTTCAATAGGCTTCGTCCTTGGGCCAAGAGAGACTTAGGTTCCAAATTTCAAGTCAATTGATTAAAAATTGCGACCTGTATCGTGTTTACACCGTTTACATGGACAGACAGACAGACAGACAGACGGACGGACGGACGGTCATCGCTAAATCGACTCAAAAAGTGATTCTGAGTCGATCGGTATACTTAAAGGTGGGTCTAGGACCAATATTTCGGGTAGTTACAAACATCAGCACAAACTCATTATACCCTGTACCACAGTGTGGTGTAGGGTATAAAAAGTAAAGCTAAAAATTTAATTAAACAATTAAT
Organism: Pegoplata infirma; assembly: GCA_963921195.1. Lineage (NCBI taxonomy): Eukaryota > Metazoa > Arthropoda > Insecta > Diptera > Anthomyiidae > Pegoplata > Pegoplata infirma. Next base: position 83,769,125 of record OY992538.1, read on the forward strand.
TATATTAATAAAATATTTAATTAATATTAAATTTTTTTTTTTTTTTATATACACTTTATTTTGGATATTATTGAATCGCCTTTCTTAGGCCTAACAATAAGTATTTAAATCTTAAAACTCTAACTTAAAATAATAGACACTCCAAAGGAGCCATTTTTTTATATGGGCCTCATAGTTACAAGGGCGGCAAGTCTGCACGACGCAGTCTTGAATGTCCCTGGGTTCGTGTCAAGACTCTAGCCAAGGGGTTTTGGTGATTTTCCAGTTTATCAGCATATCTTGTCCTTATTGTGATAAACTCATCCTTAACAAATGATATGTTAAGATCCCTGTGTATATTCTCGTTGCGAATAAACCATGGCGCGTCGGTCATAGTTCTGAGAATTTTTGATTGTGCCCTCTGTATAAGTTCTATATTGGATGCGCTTGCAGTACCATATAGTTGGATACCGTAGGTCCAAATTGGATTTAATATACAGTTATACAGGGTGACTTTTGAGTCAAGGCAAAGTTTGGAATATTTGTTAATTAACCAGTGTAAGTTGCTGGATTTCAGCTTCATTTGAAGCCTCTTGGCTTCTATGTGCTTTCGCCATGTTAATAATGTTAATATTAAATTAAAAAAAAAACAATTAAAATGTTAATTAAAAAAAGTTAAAAATTTGATTAAACAATTAATTATATTAATTAAAAATTTAATTGCTATTAAATTAAAAGACAATTAAAATTTTAATTAAAATAAAATATACGATATAATTTTCTGTGTAATGGAATACAAATTCACCCGAAAACTCCAGTGTAACTTCCCCCAAAAAGTGTCTGCAGCATACGCCTTCAACTGTTTCCCCCTTCCTTCCAATACAAAAAACAAACCAAACTTATTGCATATATTTTAAATTTACTCTTTTTTCCAGATGGATGCAGAAAATCTTAAAGTACAATATAATTTCAATATAACATTGGATCATCGTAAATTTGGTGAAATGTTTATTGTTTGCGGTCATTTGTATGCCATTGATTCGTGTACGGCCAAGAATTCTCAAATACGTTATGCCGTCGATTTGTATCAGGGTAAATTGTTGAATGTAAATTTACCTTTTACAAATCCATTCAGTAAGACGACTACAGTTGGCTACAATCATTATACAGTGGTAAGTAAACGAGCAGAATACAAGGATAAGATGGTTGTGTTTTTACACTTTTGTTTTATTGTTGATTTGATTTGTTAAAGAAAGCAGAAGCAACAAAAAATCAGATAGATAAAATATATTGTTCTCAAAGGATGTTGCAAGTAAGAGGAAACGTGTTTTTTATAGTTTGTGGCCATTTGTTAAGGGGTTAAAACCCATAAAATCAAAATGTAAGAAAGACTTATTGTCAATGATTTGTTTTCTGTTAAACTGTGTGTGGTTTAAAAGACCCCTTTTAGGAGATGACAATTTATTGTGTAATTGGAAATTGTTTATGTATGAGACATTTACATAAGTATTAGGGTCCTTTACGCATAAACTGACAATTTATTTTGAATGAATATTGCAATTAAGTATAATGGAAGTGTCTTTCTTTCATGTGCTTGTGCACCTTAAAATTTTTAAAGCTGTAAAAAAAAATTTACGAAAAAACTTTTTAATATTTGTTTTGTGTTTCAACAATATTATTTGCTCGAATGAGAGTTAACTCTTAATTTCGTGAACTTATTTTAAAATTTTTATAGTTAATTTACAAGAAAAAAAAAAAAATTAAAATAACTACATTCATTTGAAAAAAATTGAGTGAATAAAAACTTAGTTACAAAAAGAAGTTTGAGTGAAAAAAAAATATTGAGTAATTAAAAATTCTGATTAATTTTTATTAAAAAATAAAAATTATTTTATTCTAGCTCGAGGTCATTATTTCCTTTACTACACCATTTCCAATTGTATTTTAAAAATTTCCAAATGTATTTTAAAGTTGTCCAAATGTATTTTAAAATTGTCCAAATACATTTTAAAATTGTCCGAATGTATTTTAAAATTGTCTAAATGTAGTTTAAAATTTTCCAAATGTATTTTAAAATTGTCCACATGTATTTTAAAATTGTCCAAATGTATTTTTTAAAAAAAAAAATAAAAAATCAGACGCGTGTTTGTTGTTTTTTTCGAGAAAATCGCTTTTGAATATTAACCCCCAGTTTCTGTAATACGAACGCCATTCGTTCGTGACGAATTTGTATGTATTTTGTTATTATAACAAAAACAAAATAAATGCAAATTCGTCGCAGACGAATGGCGTTCGTATTACAGAAACTGGGGGTAAATTTCATAAGAATATTGTAATTTGCTTGTATATTCTTGTTTCAATATAGTTTATGAGTATTATTTATGCAAATATTTGTTACTCATCCGCTATACTGAAGCAAGAAAAAGCTGAGACTTTTTCTTGTCTCAGAATCTGAATTCTCGGAATTTTTCCTATAGACAAGTTTTAGAGTTCCAAGAACTTATTCCAACAGAAAGCGTCTCAGCGAGATGAGGCATTCTACTACAGAAAAAATCTAATTTAGAATATCAGAATTTTAGCGCATTTTTTTAATAGAAAAGGTCTCAGATTCTTAGATTGGTTTCGTTTAGAAAAAGTTTTAGATTCCGTGATATTTTTTCTATAGAAAAGGTCTCAGGTTCTGAGACCTTTTTCCTATAGAAAAAGACTAAGATTCTAAGACCTTTTTCCTAAGGAAAAGTCTCAGTTTCTGAGACCTTGGTCCGATGGATTTTAATTTTTGAGACATTTTTCAACAGAAAAAGTCCCAGATTTCAAGACCTTTTTCATATGCAATAAGTTTTAAATTCAGAGATCCTAATAGAAAAAGTCTCAGGTTCTTAGATCTTCTTCCTATCGAAAAAGTCTGAGATTCTGCGACCTTTTTCTTAAAAATAAGTCATAAATTCTGAGACTTGTTTCTATAGAAAACTGTTTAGATTTTGAGACCATTTCCTATAGAAAAACCCTTATAAATAATTTTAATTAATTAATAATAAAAAATTGTTTATTATTATAACCCTTATATTCTGAGGCATTTTTCCTATAGAAAAAGTCTCAGCTTCTGAAAAAATTTTCCTTTGAAAAAAGTATCAGATTCTGATACATTTTTCATATGGAAAAAGTCTCAGACTCTAAAATATTTTTCCTATAGAAAAAGTCTCAGACTCTGAGACATTTTTCTATAAATTCTGACACATTTTTTCTAAAAAAAATTAAATGAAAAAGAACTTCCAGATTAACAGATATTTTTCACAGAAAATTTTCAGATTTATTCACATTTTTCTTTTTAAAATGTTCAAAAATTTCCTTTAATAATTTTAAGATTTTTTTTTTTTAAATGGTAAATTTTTTTTTAAGAAAAATTTTCGGATTTCAAGGTGTTTTTCCTTTTGAACATTTTTTTTTAAATTTCCTTCTTTTCTTCTTTTTCTTTCTTTATTTTCTTTTTTTCATCTTTTTTCTTTTTAAAATTTGGTCTGGGGGGGGGGGGGGAATTTCCCCTTTTTCCCCTCCTTGTACCCGCGCATGCCTTTACTGAATGGCTCAATTATTTCAAAAAATTAACCATTTCTCACATTGTGCAACAGAGCGAATGATGAATAAACGATTAAGGTTCTTATATATCACTCATACGCCTTTTGTTACCTATTTTATTCTGTGTACATCATAGCGTATGAGACATAAATAACTACCGAAATAATTATTACTCATACGTAATGGTATACCAGAATTTTAATAAATGAAAATAGCAAAATGTTACATTACACACTGGGCCGAGATGGTAGTTTTTTTGCCCATAACTAAAAAAACTAAATTATTAAATTAAAAAAAGTGAATTCACTATTGTATTAAGTATGACTTGCTCCACCTTCTCTGTAATTTTTGTAAAAATCGGTACACCCATTCACTTGGAATGATCCATCAAAGATAAATATGTATGTTTAAATCTCCATATACCATAATCAAAAAGGCTAACAAATTTATACATTATTAAGGTGGGACCTTGTTTTTTTTTTTTTTGGGGATTAATTTATTTGACAAAGGGAAGTACAATATATAAATGGGTATGAACAGCTCTTTTTCCCTATTTTTTTTGATATTTTTTGATATTTTTATGTAAATTCCATTTGAAATAGTTTTTCCAAAATGTTCCGCAACATAATCCAAAAGTTAGGATGCCAAAATGTTCGTTGGTTTACTAGCTTTCAGACTGACCTGCCCGCTTTTGCCCGTTTTTTCATCTGTGTATAAAATATCAATAGAAAGGGAGATGAACAAATCAAAAGTTGTTAAAATGAGCCTTTTTTAATTGAATTAAATTAATTTTATGAATTAACAATTTTCAAGTTTTTCCTAAAGTACATACATAGTGTTTTTCTATATTAATACGGGATAAAATGAAACCCGGTTACCCAAAAACCCGAATACACAAAAAACCGGTTATGAGAAAAACTCGGTTACACAAAAAATAGGGTTTTCACAAAATGTTTTTTATTTATTTTTTTTTTTTTTTCTATTTTTGGTATTTCAATTCCATTTGTGTAAACGGGCAAGTTTTTTGTAAAGTAGGGATAAAAAGGATAATTCAGGGCCAGACAGTTTTTTGAAAGGGCGTGAAACTTTTTATAACGATGAGTTTTTAAAAGGGGGTTTTCAAAAAAAAATATTTTTTCTAATATTTTTATAAAATTTATTTCAATTCCATTTTTTAAAACGGGCACAAGCGGGCAACTATTATGGAAAGTGTGGATAGTAAGGATAATTCTGGCCCAGACAGTTTTTTGAAAGGTCGTGGAACTTTTGATCACACTGAGTTTTAAAAAGGTTGGTTTTCACACATTTTTTTTATTTTGTTTTTTAATTTTTGGTATTTTAATTCCATTTGTGTAAACGGGCACAAGCGGGTAAAATTTTTGTAAAGTGGGGTTAAAAAGGCTAATTCTGGCCCAGACAGTTTTTTCAAATGGCGTAGAACTTTTGATGACGATAAGTTTAAAAAATTGTTTTCAAAAACAAACAAATTTTTTCTAATTTTTTATAAACTCTTATTTCAATTAAATTTTTAAAAATGGGCACAAGCAGGAAAGTTTTTTGGAAAGTGGGGATAAAAATAATAATTATGGCCCAGACAGTTTTTTGAAAGAGCGTGGAACTTTTGATGAGTTTAAAAAGGGAATTTTCTAAAAAAGCTAATTTTTTCCAATTTGTTATAAGCTCTTATTAGAATTAAATTTTTGAAAACCAGCACAAGCGGGCAACTTTTTTGGAAAGTGCTTATAAAAAGGTAATTCTGGCCCAGACAGTTTTTTGAAAGGGCGTGGAACATTTTATTTTTATTAAAAGGGGGTTAAAAAAAAAAAAATAATCCAATTTCTTATAAGCTCTTATTTCAATTCAATTTTTGAAAACGTGCACAAGCGGGTAACTTTTTTGGAAAGTGCTGATACAAAGGATAATTCTAGCCCAGACAGTTTTTTGCAATGCCGTGGAACTTTCTATAACGATGAGTTTTTAAAAGGGGGCTTTCCAAAAAGAAATATTTTTTTTCATTTTTTTATAAATTTTATTTAAATTCCATTTTTGAAAACGGGCACAAGCGGGCAACTTTTTTGAAAAGTGTGGATAGAAAGGATAATTCTGGCCCAGACAGTTTTTTAATAGGGCGTGGAACTTTTGATATCGATGAGTATAAAAAGGGGGTTTTCAAAACAAAACTAAATTTTTTCCAATTTTTTATAAACATTTTTTTTATAATTAAATTTTGGAAAACGGTATATTAACGTGAGTTAAATGAAAATCACTCACGCTCACGCGTGGATCACGTTATTTTTAAACTCTTTTTCAATTTAATTTTTTAAAACTTTTAAATACCGTGATTTAAATGAAAATCACTCACGCTTACGCGTAAATCACGTTGTTTTTTGAGTCACGCAAATCACGGGACCAGAGACCATCTCCGATTGAAATACATAAACAAAAGACAAGTGTCTCTTCATTTGTTTCATTTATAACATCTGTAAATTATATTAAAAATTAAGTGTCCACCCTGAAATAGTTTCCTTGTAGGTCCGATTCCAAAAAGTTTCAAGTCACTTATTTATTACCCTAATATAGGCTTATATTCTGAATTTCAAAAAAATCGATTAACATTTACGACCTGTAGAGACTTTTGGCCAAAAAACCTACCATCTCGGCCCAGTGTGCATTACTGCAATATTTGACGTATTTTTTTCCGAAATCTAAAATTTTTACCATTCTGAATTTTGTGTATTTTGTGTGTATATAAACAGCAGAACTTGTTATTAAAATATTATTATTAAAAAAAAAATATTTATCAAACTTTAAGATAGTAGACATTTAAATTAAATCAAAGAAAAATTCTGTTCTTCCTCTATTTTGATAATAATTTTATTTTGATAATACTACTAATTTTATTTTTATCAATATTAATTTATTTTATTAATCAAGAATATTTTACTTTTAATTCTAGGAACTTTACTCATGGGACAGAGGCAACTCGCTAACATATCCAATACGTTATAAAGAACAAAATTTAAAGGGTGATCAAGCATAAATTTTATATAAAGTATAAAAATACACATAAATAAAAATAAAAACTAATGTAATGGAAATTGCAGTTTTAAACAATAAAACACAAAACTAGCTATCATCATGATGCTGACTAATATACAAAATATAAAGAAACCAACAAAATTCAAAATGAAAAGTCATAAAAAAAATCTCGTAAAAATGACACAAGCTAAAATTTAAAATCAAAATAAGAACAAAAATTAAAACTAAAACCCAAGTTGAATGACATTTTCTCCTCATGGAATACAAAAAAAAATAAAATACAAGGACTTAAAAACTGAAAAAATCAAAACTTTTTTATATTAATTTTGTATAACAAATTTTTGCTAAAGTAATGAATGTATGAATGTATGTATGTAAAATATATAAAATAAAATCTTTGAAATTATTTGTAAAATTGCTAAAAGAAAATAATAATAATAATAAATGAATAAACTTGTTTATTTTACCAAAATTTATTTTATTTTTCTTGCTTTATTTTAAAGGATCCCGTTGAAAAAGTAGTAAGTAGCAATTTATTTAAGTAAATTAATATTTAATATCTTAGCCCACTAAAATGGGGAGGGACGAAATAAATATATTTCCTTATCTTTTTGGTCTAAGGTCCAATGATGAAGGACGCCACCTCAGTTTGACTATATAAGCTACCGACTTACAAAAAAAAAAAAAGAAGAATTACTGTTTTCATTTTCTTAAAACCAAAAAGGTTTACAACTTCGATTTGTAACTTGGATAATAACTCACCTGCTGGCGAATATAGGGGTTTTCAGCAGATGGTGAATAAAACGTAACATAATTACTTTTCAACAATTTTTTTTTTTTTTTAATTTTTTTATCAATTTTTTTTATTAAAATTTTTTTTTCATCAAATTTTTTTTATCAAATTTTATTTTATTCATAAATTTTTTTTTCATAAAGTTTTTTTTTGTCATCAAAAACCTTTTTGTGCAAAAAAAAAAAAAAATCATAATATTTTTTTCCATCAAATTTTTTTTTTCATGAAATTTTTTTTTTCATCAATATATTTTTTTTCATCAATATATTTTTTTTTCATCAATATATGTATTTTCTTTCATCAAATTTTTTTTTTTCTTAATCAAAAACTTTTTTTCACCAAAATTTTTTTTTCACCAAATTTTTTTTTTATCAAAACTTGTTTTCATCAAAAAATTTTTCTTTTGATTTTTTTTCTTATTTTTTTTTTCACCAAAACTATCTTTTTACCAAGTCTTAAATTCTGACATAAAAATGTTCCATATGTTTAACAAATGTACAAAAAACTAGTGAGAGTGTTTAATTCTCTTGCGCCAAATCATTTATACTCTCCAAAACGTAAAAAAAACTTTTTTGCTCTTAAGTAATGCACTCATTAACCAAATTTACAGCTCTTTTGGTTTAGACGGAATCTTGCTATACACAGACAGATGAACGGATGTATACACAGAAAAAAATAAAAAAAAATTTTGAGTAAATTTTTAATACTATTGAGTAAAAAATTACTCAATTTTCCACCAGTAAACGATTTAATAGTATTGAGTAAACTTTTAATAAAAAATTATTAAATGCTTAATAAAAAATTTGAGTAAATTATTAATTCACACAATTAAATCTTTACTTAAAATTTTTTAATATTTTTAAGTAACTTTTTAATTGTGTCAAGTAAAAATTTACTCAAAATGTATCAAATTATTTTTTTAAAAAGTTTAAAAAGTTTCTAATTTTTTTTTCCAAAAAAATTGCTTTTACAAACTTTACCAAATATACTTATGTCTTCAAGACAAAGTAAAATTTTATAAAGATGATTTCAAACTTTCATATACATATACAAAAAACAATAAACTAAATGAGAATTCAAAACACCAAGAGAAAAAAAAATAAATAAAAAAAAATATTAAATTTGTATTAAATTATTTACTCAAATTTTATTTTCAATTTTTGAGTAAATGTTTAATTGCGTCAATTAAAAAATTACTCAAATTTTTTTAAAAAAATTAAACAAGTGATTACTCAAATTTGTTTCCTCCATATTTTTTTCTGTGTATAGCTAGATTTTCTTAGAAATGGATTAATAGTATATAAACTTAATGGGGCCCTCGACCGATAATTCATTTTGCATGGAAATACTTATAACATTGCAGTGACTCAAACTAATAATGGAACATCATATATTTGATAGCAGTTCTTTAAAGGAAAAGGTTATCAATACTAAACCTGATTATTATCAATCAACTATTTTTGAAAAAGTGCTATACAGGAAATTTTGCAAGCTTTAATTTAAGCTAGCTAGCGTCCAGATTGAGCAAATATTAAATAAGACACTAGGGTAGCGCTGGAAAATGAAATTATTCACAGATATTTTTTTATAAATTTTTTTAAAAATATTTCTGAGTCGATTTTTTTTTTCAAGTTCAAACATTAAACATTTAAAAAATTATACAATAACACTGCGGAACACTAAAAAATAAACAAGAGTTACGACCATCATTTCTATATATTTCGGACATGCTGATTCGAATGGCGTACTCCGTTTTTCGATGTATGGTACAGTTTTCTTGCAAAATGTCCTTAAAGATTTGCTGATTTCGAGCTAGTTTTTTAACAAAAAAATTTGCAAAGTAAATGGTTTATACATTTTATGGTACACTCAAAAAAATAAAACTGTAAAGTTAACAAATTTTTTTTTGTTAACTCGAGTTTACTGGCTTTTTAGCAAATTTTTAGTTAAAATCACCGTTTTAACTACTTTTTTTAGTTAAGATCAATTTACGAAAATACTAGTTTTGAACAAATTTTGAATTAATTTTTTTTGTTGACTTCAAAACTGAGTTTACGAATTTTTACTAATTAATTTGCTGATTTTTCGTAACAAATTTGTTAAGTGAAATTTCTTGTGTAGCCTCCTATGCAAATCTCATAAGTTCTACTTAAGCTGATGAAAAAACAGAAAAAATAAACTTACAATATTTTGGAAATTTTAGTTTACGAAAAGTAACAAAAAGTTTAGCTGAATTCAACTAATTTTTTTGTTAATATATGTACATAAAAACGTTACAAAATTTCAGCAAAATTTTTAGTTAAAGTTACGGTTTTTTTTGCTACATTCATTCTACGAAAAGTTAGCAAAATATTTTTAGTTAAATTAACTAAAAATTTAGTAGGCCCAAAATCAGGTGCTTTTTTAGTTAAATTTATCTAAATTTTTTGCTAACTTTACAGTTTTTTTTTTTGAGTGTAGTATATATTGTGGGAACCTTAAACAACTAACTGACCAAAAATTCGGCCAAAAAAGTTTTCATTTGCAAAAGTTATCTTAACAAAAACTATTATTTCAGTGTTTGCGATACAATAATTATAGTTTTTGTTAAGATAACTTTTGCAAATGAAAACTTTTTAGGACAAATTTTGGGTCAGTTCATTGTTTAAGGTTCCCACATTATATACTAAAAGATGAAGCCTCAAATCATCTCCTAAAGTGATGCTGCCATATACAAAAAGACGGTTTTTCGCGATTTTCATCATGATGGTCCATACAACATAGATGTTTTTTGTCCACTATTCGTAGTGTCATGGACGCCTTTATGATCCACAAAATGCAAGTTTTTTATCAGAGACCAATTTAGCGGTTAATTTCGCAAAAACTTAAAAAATTAAGAAATCCGCGAATTTAAGGGCTTAAGATGAAAAGCTTTAAAACAAATTTATATTAGAAATATTGCTACAAGTTATATCTTTGTTTTCCATGCCATAAAATTTAAAAATTATTAGCTTTGGATTTAAAGCTAAAAACCAGCCAATCTTTAATGACATTTTACAAGAAAACTGTACCATACATCGAAAAACGGAGTACGCCATTCGATTCAGCATGTCCGAAATATATTGAAATGATGGTCGTACCTCTTGTTTTCTAAAATAGTGGTTAGTTTTGTCACGCAGTGTAATTTTTATTCAGTTATCAGTTAATTTTTCTAAAAACCTAAACAAAAAATTATATTTCCTAAATACAACAGAAGAAATCCGTATTTTACTCTATTGACCTCCAATTTTTTGTAAACAAAGAAAATATTTTTTTGTTTACTAATTTTAATACACCTTAGTGTTAGTAATGAGTAGGGATGTGATTCCATGCAAATGCATGTTTTTTGTCGATGGTTTAAAAACGATATCGAACAATTATCTTTCCGAATCAAGAAATTTGCGAAAAAATGGCATCGATTTGTTTTTGCATATTTTGGTAAAAATGCATATTTTTGCATCTTTTGATTTTAAATGCACGTTTTGTGCATATCTCCAACTTTTAACAATTTTTTACAACAGAGAAATCCGTATTTTTTGACCACCAATTTTTTGTAAACAAAGAAAATATTTTTTTGTTTACTAATTTTAGTACACCTAAGTATATAGTAGAGCACCCATATATGCATAATTGTTTTTTTTATCGCTCCCCGCTCATTTTCGGTTGAGTTGGGAGTAAAAAATAAAATCTATCCAGAAATTGGACTTCTAGGTTGCAAACAGACCAAGCGGTTTGAACTTTTGACCTCAAAAATGGGCTAAAAAACCTTTATAGATTAATTTGGCTGTAACTCTTAAAATAAAAGTTTTTCGCAAATTACTTTCATAACAATTTTTTTGTAGATTCAAAATGCAAAGATTTTTCTCTCATACAGTTTTGATCTAAATATGTCCGATAGCAGTGTTTTTAGCGATTAAAGTCGAAATTTGGGTGAGAACTTTTTTTAAAAAATTGTCATAAATTTTTAAATTGGGGAAAATTTTAGCTCTTTGCATAATTTAATAGAGTATTGAATGTAGTTTTCCCAAAAATTTTTTTTGCAAAAATATATCGACCCTTCCATGAAAAATTGCCAAAATCCTACTTTAAACCACAATTTTTTTGACCTCCAACCACGTTATGGGGGTATATTCACTTTGTAAGTGCGTGTTTTACGCAACGAAAGATAAGTCTAGGATTCCACATAGTATATATGGGGTATTCCATGCCAAATCGGACACTTGGAAAATTTTTAATTTTATATTTTTTCAATTTTGTAGTACCCTTCAAAAACCCATTCCAAGTAAATTTTGATATCTTTTTTGATAATCCGTTCAAAAAATATTGAATTATAAAAAAAAACACGATTTTTTCTGTTTTTTACTTATCACTTCTTTAAAAATGGTCAAAATCCGAAATAATTTGTTGAAATTCTAGTTTTTTCTTCAAAGTGTTTTAATAAAGATTGGAAGACAACAAAAAAAAATGCAAAAACCGCTGAATATATTAATTACCATAATCCCACGATCTACTTAAGCTTAAAATTTTAAGAAAATATTAAGTTTAACACGAAAAATTAAAAAAAAAATCAAATAAAAAATTTAAAGAAAATACTGAAAAAAACAAAGAGTGCAATCACATAAAAATCGCATATTAGAACACTTTAAGAAATTTTTAATAAAAAAACAAAAATTAAAAAAAAATGTTGACAATTTTTGAATTTGTTGTGATAAAAATATGGAAAACGATAGTTTTTTTTTTTTTAAAATTTGATATCTTTGGAACGGGTAATTTAAAAAATTTGAAAACTAACTTGGATGGGGGTTTTAATGGGTTTTAAAAAAATTTAACAATAATTAAAAAATCTAAAATAAAAATTTCCAAAGTGTTCAATTTGGCACTAAATACCCCATATGTATTTAGGGAAATCCTTGACAGATGTTTCGGTGCGAAACTCACGGAATTACAAAGTGAGTATTCGCCTATATTGAGGTTGAATAGTAAAAAAATTAGATTCAGAGTAGAACTTTGGAATTTTTTCATGGAAGGGTCGATATATTTTTGCAAAAAAATTTTTTTTGGAAAACTACATTTAATGCCCTAGTGAATTGTGCAATGAGCTCAAATTTTCCCCAATTTAAAAATTTACGAGAATTTTTTAAAAAAAAGTTCTAACCCAAATTTCGACTTTAACCGCTTAAAACACCGCGATCGGACATATTTAGGTCAAAACAGTATGAGAGAAAAATCTTTGCATTTTGATTCTACAAAAAAATTGTTATGCAAGTTAATTGCGAAAAACTTGTGTTTTAAGAGTTACAACCAAATTAATATATAAAGGTTTTTTAGCCCATTTTTGAGGTCAAAAGTTCAAACTGCTTGGTCTGTTTGCAACCTAGAAGTCCAATTTCTGGACAGATATTATTTTTTACTCCCAACTCAACCGAAAATGAGCGGGGAGCGATAAAAAATACACTTTTGCACATCCCATACATTTTGTGGGTGCTCTAGTGCTCATTCTAAATAATGTACTTGGTAATGATTACTTTTCACAACTCATTACCATGTTTTTGCTGGGTATGTTCTAAGAAAAGAACCGTCATCAAATTTCGTTGCACATCTAGTAACCCCATTTAGCATAAAATTAAATTTAATAATTTTTTAACATGATAATGTTTTTAGGCTGGGGTCTAATTTTAAAAAAGTTGCAGGACGCCACCTCAGTTTGACTATATAAGCTAACGATTACACAAAAAAGAAAATGAGAATTACAGTTTTCATTTTATTACAACCTTAAACTTCGATAATTATTTAAAATTAATAAATAAATAAAATAAAAAAACACATAGTTTTAGGCGCCGCTACTCGATTAACGCAGTATTGCCATACCAAATATCGCATTTCCAATTGGATTAGTTACCATCATCGCAAAACTAACCAGTATATTTGAAAATAGAATATCTACAAGCAAGAACAACATAAAAAGCGCCGCCTGGCGGAAATTTTATAAGTATTTCTTTTTTTGTAGTAGAGATGCGAACGTGACACGTGATTACGCGTGATCATGAGTGAAATTTACGCTTGATTAAAAAAAAAATTTCGTGCGTGAGATTGCGTGAGTAATTTTGGCTTCGTCAGTTTGCGTGATTGTTGTGTGCTGTCTAAAACAGAAAACTACACCATTTACAGATGAAATTCGAAAAAGATCAATTGATATTCGAAGATTATATTTGTAATTCGAAGATTCCATTTGTAATTCGAAGATTCCATTTGTAATTCGAAGATTCCATTTGTAATTCGTAAAAGATCAATTGTAATTCGTAAAAGATCAATTATAATTCGTAAAAGATCAATTGTAATTCGTAAAAGATCAATTGTAATTCGAAGATTCCAATTGTAATTCGTCAAAGATCAATTGTAATTAAAAAAAGATCAATTGTAATTCGAAGATTCCAATTGTAATTCGTAAAAGATCAATTGTAATTCGAAAAAGATCAATTGTAATTCGTAAAAGATCAATTGTAATTCGTAAAAGATCAATTGTAATTCGTAAAAGATCAATTGTAATTCAAAAAGATCAATTGTTATTCGTAAAAGATCAATTGTAATTCGAAAAAGATCAATTGTAATTCGAAAAAGTTTAATTGTAATTCGTAAAAGATCAATTGTAATTCGAAAAAGATCAATTGTTATTCGAAAAAGATCAATTGTAATTCGAAAAAGATCAATTGTAATTCGTGAAAGATCAATTGTAATTCGTAAAAGATCAATTGTAATTCGAAAAAGATCAATTGTAATTTGTAAAAGATCAATTGTAATTCGTAAAAGATCAATTGTTATTCGAAGATTCCAATTGTAATTCGTAAATTATCCATGGAAATTCAGTTGATGTTTTTCGAATTACAATTGGAATCTTCGAATTACAATTGATCTTTTACGAATTACAATTGATCTTTTACGAATTACAATTGATCTTTTTCGAATTACAAATGATCTTTTACGAACTACAATTGATCTTTCGAATTACAATTGATCTTTTACGAATTACAATTGGAATCTTCGAATTACAATTGATCTTTTTCGAATTACAATTGATACTTTACGAATTACAATTGGAATCTTCGAATTACAATTGATCTTTTACGAATTACAATTGATCTTTTTCGAATTACAATTGCTCTTTTACAAATTACAATTGATCTTTTACGAATTATAATTGATCTTTTACGAATTACAATTGATCTTTTACGAATTACAATTGATCATTTACGAATTACAATTGGAGTCTTCGAATTACAAATGGAATATTCGAATTACAATTGGAGTATTCTAATTACAAATGGAATCTTCGAATTACAAATAGAATCTTCGAATTGCAATTGATCTTTTTCGAATTACATCTGTAAATGGTGTAGTAAGAAAATCGTCATCATATTGAATTTAAAGGGTAACTAATACAAAATTAGTTACCATCTCTATTTTGTAGTATGTATCTATAATATTGTCGGATAACCACAAGCAAGAACAAAACACTGTTTATGTTGGCATTTAAATATTATGCGGTAGCCTAGCTGAAGTGTGTCAGACTCGGAAACAGTGGGTCCGGGGATCGTCTCCGTGATCAGTCAACTTATTTTTTAAATTTCGTTTTTTTTAGCTTGTTTATTTTTTTTTTTTTTGTTAAGACCAAATTTTTTTTAAACCTTTATACATTTTTTTATTAAATTATAAAAAAAAGTTAGAAAAAGTCATTGTTTTAAGTATTGGTCATTGTTAAGTATAATTTAAAATTAAAAGACTATTTGATTTGAATAAAAAAAAGGAATAAATAAAAGCTTATTAAAATAATAAAAAAAAAATAATTAGAATCTTATAAATCAGTTAAAATGTTATATATTCAGGTTTCTCTAAATTTTCCAGTAGTTTTTGTTTTAAATTTTGTGATTTATCTGAATTTATCTGCATTTTTTTGACTAATTTTTTGTTTTGTCTGGATTTTTTCTTAGTTTTTAATTTTTTTTTCTAAATATTGAATAAATCCTGCAAGTGTATTTAAGAAATTTCTTGGAGTTATTTTTTTCTGAGAAAATATCGTTTTTGGAAATATGTGATGTTTATTCGTAACAACTTTTTATTAAATAAAACATTATCATGATTTAATATTTTGGGCAAGAGTACAAAACTCTGCGGCTTTTTTTTGACTTATTCTGAACTCCTTTGAAAAAAAAATTAAAAACTTCAGTGGGCCATAAAAAAAACTCGAGCTAAATTTTCAAAATTCTGCAGGGGCTTCGAACTACTATTAATATACATTTATTTTGCTTTTTACCCTTTCAAAACATAAAATCGTGTTGCACAATGATATTAAACACTCCTAAATGACTGATATTTGAGTAAAAATCATGAATTTAGGCATTTAAAAAAACGCATTTTTTTCTAATTTGTGGTAAAAAATAGGCGCTAATTTTTAAATACGCTGTTAGATAAGAGCTTAAACTTACAAAAAAAAGAAAAAAAATATCAATTTTTTTATATTTTTTTTTTTAACTCCATCAAACTTTAGTTATTTTTGAATTTTCAACAAAAAAACTTGGTTTTCTGCGCAATAAAAAATATATTTTTTTGTAAATATATAGGCTGACCATTCGTACTGATTTGATCAGTACATGTACTGATTTTTGATCACGTGTACTGATCAAAAACGTTGTACTGAGTTGTACTGATTTTTTAAAATATGTACTGATTGTACTGATTTTTGAACATTTCAACTTGAAAATAATTTTATTTAAAAATCCTATGCAAGTACGTGGATTTCCATAAAGTAAGTTGTCATATATAGATTTTGGTCTCCTGATTTCAGATCTGACATTCAAATTTTTCTAGCATGTACCGTTTTTGAGATATTTGCTTTTAAAAAGTAAAAAAAACTATATTTTTGCACTTTTGGGGGTTCACTTGTTGCGTATTTTTACATTGCTTCCACAAAAAAGGAGTTGATTTTAAATAAAAATGCAACTTCTGTTTCCAAAACTGCAATCCAAATTTTTTTAGCATGTTCCGTTTTCGAGAGATTGGGATTTATAAAAAATATAAAAGCGTAATAGTGCACGCAAAAAAAATCTGTGTCGGAGTGAGCAAAAATCTGGCATAATTTTACCAAAAATATGCTAAAACTACAACCGACGAAGCCAAAACCCTTATGTAAAAAATTTTTAAGAAAATGCCAATGCCATTTAAGCAAAAACTTGGTAAAATATACCAAAAGAAATATGGTGAAATATACCAAAACGATTAGAAAAGGTGACTAAAAATAATGCTAAAAATTACCACATTTATGCTAAAATAAATTTTCTAGTAAATTTTTGTAAAACTTTGTATATTTATTGAATTTAAAATTTTCACAGAATAAATCCATATCAATATAATAAATGTTGTGTAGGATTTAATTTACCACCGACCAACTGACCCTTTATGTACAATTTTCTCCAGTGACTGCTGCCTACGCTTTTTCTTGAGGTGAAGGATCCGCTATAGCTTCACGAATTTATTTAAAAGCATCCTGTAAAAATAGAAAATTATTACAAAACATAAATTTTTAGTTTAAAAAGCTGGTAAACCCCATTGGTCTCTTGTTATGGAGGAACACTTACTTGGTCATTCCATTTGTAACTCCTCCAAACAGTTCGGGACTCCCTTGGCTTTGCGTTTTTAATTTTATAACTAAAGGCAGGACTGGTGCCCACGCACTTTATTGTAGTGAAGGATTCGCCATAGCCTCAAAACTTTATTTACCAGTACCCTGTAAAAATAGAAAATTATTACCAATCACTAATTTTAAACTAAAAATCTATTAAACTTTATTGGTATCTTCGGAATTTGGGTATACTCACTTTATCATTCTATTTGTAATTCATCGAAACATACGCCTGGGACTCCATTGGTTTTGCTGAATGGATGGTGTTTTAAGTTATGACAGCAAAATTAACTTTAGCATTTTTGTATCTTACATTTATTTATCTTTTAAAAACTAATTCTTTATTTTAATTTATTAATTTAATTTAATTTTATTTATCAATTGAATAGTTCATGCGAATAAGGACGAATAGACCACTTTTTCGCAAACACGTTTTTTTGCATAAATGCATTTTATTAGCAGAGCCCTACAATCCTATGCAGAAATTTTGGGGAAATTTTGACTTTTAAGGCTAAAAAAATTACTTTGAAAGTGCAATAATTCGTATATTTTCATATTTTTGTTTAAATTGGGAGTGAACTAACGCACAATTTTGATTAAATACAACACAAAAACATACAAAAATTTTACTTTCGGTAACAATGTGTTAAAAGAACATTACGAGGAATAAACCACACTTATTATATTGGCAAAAAATTTTACCGTTCTTGAGTTATAAGACTTTAAAGTGTGGAAAGCAAAAAGGGCGAATATCCATCCTTAACAAAATATTATATAAAAATTATTTAGCTGCGAGTTTAAAATTGATATTAGCTAAAATTTGAAATTGTACACAAAAAAAACGATCTTAGCACATACAAACTTTTAGTGTTAATACTGCATCCAATGTCAGGAATAAAAAACAAAATTTTTTTCATGTCCTTTTATGTTACGTCGTAATATGCAGTCAAGGGTTAATATTATAATTCCTAAAAATGTATTTAGTGTCATAAAGAATTACTACTGCATCAAATGGCAGGAATATTAAAAGAAAATTAACAAAAAAAAATTTTTTTGCATGTCCTGGCAATCCTTAAAAAGTGTATCCTTGAAGTCCTTAAAGTGTTTCAAACAAATACCAACCATAGTTCGTCAAGTATTGCAAGTCTCATGAAAATGTAGTCAAAATCTGCTACAAAGTAACACATTTTTATTCAAATTTCAATACATTTTTTTGGATATTCGCCCTTTTTCCATTTAAGCAAAAAATTGAAGTCCAATTTTTGGCAAGTTCTCTTTCGAATACCTTACTAAAATTTTGTATATAGGTAGATGTGACCTAAATCTTTAAGCTAAAACCAAAAAGTTGACAAAAATATTATTTTTTAATCGTTTCCTGCGTTTTTATTGTCCCCTGTAAAATTCTACAAATGGTCTATTCGTCTTTATTCGCATGAACTATTCAATTATAGTTTATGGCATTTTTTTAACAGTTATTTTTACTGAAATACTAATTGATCCAAGTTTATTATTTTAAACAAAATTTTTTGAGTGTTAAAAAAATCATCATTGTTTTCCGAAAGAAAAGAGATTTCAGAGAATTATTTCTAGAAAAAAAAAAAAACTTGGGTGTACTGATTTGAGTTCAGAAAAAAATGTTCACCCTATAAATATATACAAAATTCTATACTTTAACTTCACTACAAATATATCAAAGTACTCTAAAACAAAATTTCGAACCATTTTATTAAAAAATGGATTTTTGAGAACTATTTTTGTGTAACAGCTAAAAAACATTTTCCTGTTAAGTCATTTTTGCATAAAATTCTCTGAGTTTAGCGCCCTCTCGTGGTGGCAAAAGCTATCAGAAAAACTATTTTTGTTAATATTTATTTGAGATACCTTATTATATTTCAAAAAATCTGTATTTAAACACAATTTGAGACAAAATTTTTAACATGATAATGTTTTTAGGCTGGGGTCTAATTTTAAAAATGTTGCAGGACGCCACCTCAGTTTGACTATATAAGCTAACTATTAAACAAAAAAGAAAATAAGAATTATAGTTTTCATTTTATTACAACCGTAAACTTCGACAATAATTTAAAATTAATAAATAAAATAAAAAAAAACTCATAGTTCTGGCTAGATTAACACAGTATTGCCATACCAAATATCGCATTTCCAATTAGATTTGCTACCATCATCGCAAATTTTTTCCAATAAAATATTACCACATGGCAATACTTAATAGTATATTTGAAAATCGAATATGTATCTACAAGCAAGAGAAACATAACAAAATTTAAATCAATATTTGAATAAGCTACGGTGGCCTAGCTGAGGTGAGCCAGACTGGAAAACGGAGGGTCCGGTGATCGAATCCCGTGATTTGTCAACTTTTTTTTATTTAGTTTTTTTTAGCTTGTATATTTCTTTTTGTTAGGGAAAAATTTGTTCTCATTAATTCTTTATACTTTTTATTTAATTATACATAAAAAAAAATTTATATATTCAGATTTTTCTAAATTTTCTAGTTGTTTTTCTTTCTGAATTTTGTGATTTTTTCTGAATATATCTGCATTTTTCTGCCTTATTTTTTGTATTTTCTGATTTGTTCTTACACTCAAAATAATAACTCTGTGAAATACATTGTAAAATGACTGTAATCTCAATTCAACAGATGTTTGACAGAGTTTTCTGTCAAAAAACAGATTTAAAGAAAATACTTTGAATTTTTTGTGACAAAAAACAAAGTTTTATTTGTTATATTACTTTTAACTTTGTAATCTTTATTTTACAGATAATTAACAGATATATCTGCAAAAATACAGATATTTGCAAACTACTTTGTATTTTTTGTAACCAAAAACTAAGTTTTGTCTGTATTTAATACATTAATTTCACAGAAAACTTAAAAAAGAAAATTTCAAAATAAACTGCATTTAACTACAGAGTTTTTCTATAAAATTTTGGTTGCATCAAATACATTTTACAAATATATGTAAATTAACAGAGTTTTTCTTTGCTAAATGGTGCTTTATTTAACCAATATTTTACTAGAGACTCTGTAAATTAACAGTTGTTTTGTCCAAAACATTTTACAGAGTTTTATAGTAAAGAAACAGAGTTTTTTTCTAAATTAACATTTTTTTTTTTTTTTTTGTAAAAATCATTTTACAGAGTTTTTAGTAAAATTACCAAGTAATGTTACTAGCTGGAAAAGTACGGTGAACTCTTTTAAATTAGCAGAGTTTTTCTGTAATTTACCAGAGTTATTATTTTGAGTGTAGTTTTCCAAATTTTTTGTAAATATTGAGAAATTTGACAAATTTCTTGGAGTTCTTTTTTTTTTAATATTTTTTTGACCCTTACATATTTTTTTTGCAAATATGTGAGGGTTATTCGTAAAAAGTTTTTATTAAATAAAACATTATCATGATTTAATTTTTTGGGCAAGAGTACAAAACTCTGCGGCATTTTTTTTTGACTTTTGTCCATGGGTCGAAGCATAGTGCGACTTACAAAAAAGAAAATAAGAATTACTGTTTTCATTTTCTTAAATCCAAAAAGGGTTGCAACTTCGATTTGTAACTTGGATAATAACTCACCTGCTGGCGAATATAGGGGTTTTCACCAGATGGTGAATAAAACGTAACATAATTATTTTTCAACAATTTTTTTTTAATTTTTTTCATCAATTTTTTTTTTAATTTTTTTTCATCAAATTTTTTTTTATCAAATTTTATTTTATTCATAATTTTTTTTTTTCATGAAGTTTTTTTTTTCATCAAAAAACCTAATATTTTTTTTTCCATCAAATTTTTTTTTCATGAAATTTTTTTTTTCATTCATATATTTTTTTTTTATCAATATATTGTTTTTTTTTTCATCAATATATGTATTTTTTTTTCTTAATCAAAAACTTTTTTTCACCAAAAATTTTTTTTTCACCAAATTTTTTTTTATCAAAACTTGTTTTCATCAAAAAATTTTTCTTTTGATTTTTTTCTTATTTTTTTCACCAAAACTATCTTTTTACCAAGTCTTAAATTCTGACATAAAAATGTTCCATTTGCTTAACAAATGTACAAACAACTAGTGAGAGTGTTTAATTCTCTTGCACCAAATCATTTATAATCTCCAAAATGTAAACAAAAAAACTTTTTTGCACTTAAGTAATGCACTCATTAACCAAATTTACAGCTCTTTTGGTTTAGACTGAATCTTGCTATACACAGACAGATGAACGGATGTATATAGCTAGATTGTCTTAGAAATGGATTAATAGTATATAAACTTAATGGGGTCCTCGACCGATATTTCATTTTGCATGGAAATACTTATAACATTGCAGTGACTCAAACTAATAATGGAACATCATATATTTGATAGCAGTTCTTTAAAGGAAAAGGTTATCAATACTAAACCTGATTATTATCAATCAACTATTTTTGAAAAAGTGCTATACAGGAAATTTTCCAAGCTTTAATTTAAGCTAGCTAGCGTCCAGATTGAGCAAATATTAAATGAGACACAAGGGTAGCACTGGAAAATTAAATTATTTACAGATATTTTTTATAAATTTTTTTAATAATATTTCTGACAAGGGAAGTATCTCAACCCATATGAACCAATTTGCATGAAACGTAAAATATATATAAAATGGACAATTCTAAGGTTGAGGTGTCTCGGCTTATCGGCCATATCGGGGATTTAAGGGTTCAAAACATGGGTCAAAAAATGGCGAAAAAACGTTTTTGGATTTTTCAGCCAAAGAAACTATATGATGTTTACATATGAGAAGAAAGGTTTTTTTAATGCCTATCCAACGGGGTCATAACCTTGTAAAAGTTCGGCTTTCTTAAATACTTTTTTCACGAAAATGTGTAAATTTTGGGAGGTATTTATATGAAGACATAGACCAACGATGTCCATATGAATATGAAATAATCTTTATTAAATTTAAGTCGACACGTATTTTTGCCCTAGAGGATATTCCTATTAGTTTGGGAGTTATCGAAATTTTGCCGAAGGTCCTCTTTGTTTCATAAGGGGACAACGAAATTTTAAAACTCTGATATGGCCGATAAGCCGAGACACCCCAACCTTAAAATCGTCTCTTTTATATATATTTTAAGTTTCAGGCAAATCGGTTCATAAGGGTTGAGATACTTCCCTGTGAGTCGATTTTTTCCAAGTTCAAACATTAAAAATTTAAAAAATTATTCAATAATTTTTATTCAGTTATCAGCAAATTTTTCTAAAAACCTAAACAAAAAATTAAATTTTCTAAATACAAGAGAAGAAATCCGTATTTTTTGACCACCAATTCTTTTGATCTTCAATTTTTTGAAAATATTTTTTTGTTTACTAATTTTAGTACACCTAAGTGTTAGTAATGAGTAGGGATATGATTCCATGCAAATGCATGTTTTTTGTCGATGGTTTAAAAACGATATCGACCAATTATCTTTCCGAATCAAGAAATTTGCGTAAAAATGGCATTGATTTGTTTTCGCATATTTTTGCATATTTTGGTGAAAATGCATATTTTTGCATCCTTTGATTTTAAATGCACGTTTTGTGCATATCTCCAACTTTTAACAACTTTTTACAACGGAGAAATCCATATTTTTTGACCAACAACTCTTTTGACCACCAATTTTTTGTAAACAAAGAAAATATTTTTTTGTTTACTAATTTTAGTACACCTAAGTATATAGTAATGAGTAGTAGGCTGGGTCGTATTCCAACAAATTGCTCAGATCAACTATTAATAGTGAAAAAAAGTTGGTACAAGTAAATACAAGCAATTTAAAACCAAAATGAACAAAATCGGTCCATGGCTTCCGTTCTCGCATCGCGGGTCAAAATTGCGGTTTTTGAAAAAATGGACATAATTTAAAAAAAAAATTAAATATTTAAAAAAAAATTATTAAAAAAAAAAAAATTTTTTTTGTATCGCATTAATTCAAAGATATTTAGAAAAATTTTGTTTGTTTTTTTTCGGATATCGATAACCCACCCAAACGTGAGGCCAAAAAAAACTCACATTTTTAACATGGAGCTCAAAACTACTTTTTCACTATTTTAAAAATTTAGTGAAACATAAATTTTAAATATATTAGTTTATCCACTTGATATCATTGAATACATCTCAGGGATTGTAGAAAAAAATTCTTAGTTAAATTCCTTCGTCCAGTTGGTGTGTGGAGCAATTTGAATTTAGCGGATTTCCAGAACATGTGTTTTTTTTCGACATTTTTGACTAATTTGTAGCTGTTAGCAACATTTTACTTAAATTAACCAACCTTTTTTTGTTCAAATGGTTGTTTTGGACCATAGTAACTCTGCTTTGAAATAATAGGCTTTTTGGACAACGTTAACCCTTGCCGGCACGAGGTTAAAAATTCCTCAAATGAAATTTTCGAAAATTCCCCACTCTAAAATCGTGTATGTGTTTAAATAATGAACAATTACAAATTTATACAAAGTTTTCTTGAACGACATTTTTAACCCTTGTTGAACGAACGCCCAAAAAATTTCAAACAGCTGCTTTTTGCTCATAGTCAAATGGACTTTTACACAGTAAAAACGACGAAGACGTATGAAATTTCGGATGCCATTTTTTTTTTTATTTTATTTAGTTTTAAGCATTTTCCGCTTAAGTGCGCTTACTTTAAAACGTTTAGAGCGAAAAACTTATTTAGTATGTTAAAAAGTCCCTTTTGACTATGATTATAAAATGAAAGATATGTACATTTGCGAGTGAATCGTTTGAGCGGGGAATGCATTTAAACGATCGCATTTAAATTAACGTTTTAAAGTAAGCGCACTTAAGCGGAAAGTGTTTAAAACTAAATAAAATAAAAAATTACGTCTTCGTCGTTTTTACTGTGTAAAGCTAAAAGTGAAAAGCATATTATTTAATATGTCAAAAAAGTCCATTTGACTATGAGCAAAAAAACAGCTGTTTGAAATTTTTTGGGCGTTCGTTCAACAAGGGTTAAAGATGTCCTTCAAGAAAACTTTGTATAAATTTGTAATTGTTATTTATTTATTTAGAGTGAGGAATTTTCAAAAATTTCATTTGAGGAATTTTTAACCTCGTGCCGACAAGGGTTAACGTTGTCCAAAAAGCCTATTATTTCAAAGCAGAGTTACTATGGTCCAAAACAACCATTTGAACAAAAAAAGGTTGGTTAATTTAAGTAAAATGTTGCTAACAGCTACAAATTAGTCAAAAATGTCGAAAAAAACACATTTTCTGGAAATCCGCTAAATTCAAATCGCTCCACACACTAACTGGACGAAGGAATTTAACTAAGAATTTTTTTCTACAATCATTGAGATGTATTCAATGATATCAAGTGGATAAACTAATATATTTAAAATTTTTGTTTCACTAAATTTTTAAAATAGTGAAAAAGTAGTTTTGAGCTCCATGTTAAAAATGTGAGTTTTTTTTGGCCTCACGTTTGGGTGGGTTATCGATATCCGAAAAAAACAAAAAAAATTTTTCCAAATATCTTTGAATTAATGCGATACAAAAAAATTTTTTTTTTTTTAATAATTTTTTTTTTAAATATTTAATTTTTTTTTTTAAATTATGTCCATTTTTTCAAAAACCGCAATTTTGACCCGCGATGCGAGAACGGAAGCCATGAACCGATTTTGTTCATTTTGGTTTTAAATTGCTTGTATTTGTTTGTACCAACGTTTTTTCACTATTAATAGTTGATCTGAGCACTTTGTTGGAATACGACCCAGCCTAATGAGTAGGGATGTGATTTCCATGCAAATGTATGTTTTTTTGTCGATGGTTTGAAAACGACATCGACTAATTATCTTTACGAATCCAGAAATTTATATTTGCATTTTTTGGTGAAAACGCATATTTTGGTGAAATTTTTGCATATTTTGGTTGAAATGCATATTTTTGCATAATTTGGTTTTAAAAGCACATTTTGTGCATATTTCATACTTCTAAGTGCATATTTTGGCATAAATAAACAAAAACTCAAATTGAAATTTATTTGTTTCAAAAACTATTTTAAATTTAAAAAAATTATTTAAAAGTAAGAAAAAATATTTTGTTTTATTTTTAATTTTTTTATAGATTGTCTTAATTTCTAAAAAAAAAATCTTGCTTACATAAAGCTTTAAATGTTACTATTTAAACTCGGCATTATTTTTTGCTTTTTAAAAAGTTTTTTGTATGAAATCAAGATTTTATTTGCAAACATTTTATTTTTAATGCATATTTTTATGTTTTTAGTGCATATTTTGAATTTTTAGCTCATATTTTAAGAGCATATTTTCGATTTTTTAGTGCGTGAAAATCTCATCCCTAGTAATGAGATATTAGAATAATTAAAATGTTTCTTTGTTTGCAAAAAATTGGTGGTCAAATGAGTTGGAGGTCATAAAATGCGGATTACTTCTACAGTTTTTAAATTTCTTTTTTTGTTTGGTAGGTTGGAAAAACTAGGTGATAACTGAAAAAAAAATTCTGGATAATTTTTTAAATTTTTAGTGTTTGAAGTTTGAAAAAATCGACTTAGAAATATTTTTAAAATTTTTCTAAAAACTATCTATAATTTTTTTCATTTTTCAGTGTGACTCTCGTATCTCATTTAATATTTGCTCAATCTGGAAATTTCCTATATAGCATTTTCTACAAAAAAAGTCGATTGATAACACTGTGCTACACCAAAAATATGCAGGGGTTCTCATATGAAAATTCGGGTTGGTTGGAGTCCATAGAGTACTGATATACTCATAGTTTTTCTGGATCACTTCGTTAAGTACGTTTTTTATTGGCAAATGAGTTGAAAAACGGCAATTCTTAAATTACAATTTTAAAAAATTATTACTTTGTTAATGTGCAACCGATTTTCGATTTTATGGATTTTTTTGAAAGGTATAAGTCATACCTTTTAAACAAAACAAAAATATTAAAAATCGATCAAGAATTGGCAGAGCTACGATCGTTTAACTTAAAAAAACCCAATTTTTTTAAAAATTTGTCATATTCTTTATACTCTAAGTTGAAAGTGCATCATAAAACAATTTATTTTTTATTTTTGTGTAAAAGTATAGTAAAGTAGCTTTCCAAAACAGCAAAAAACATAACAATCGGTTAAAAAATGAATGAGTTATGCTAAGTTTTGTGATAGGACATTTTTAATTTTTTTCAGAAATGCTTGTAATTCCGATATTATTCATAAATCTTATTGCTAGTAGTAATTTTATGTGCCTATGCATATTAAGGTTGTTCTTATTTTTTTATTTCAGATTTTTGGGTTGCACTGGGCAGAATTTTGTTCCTTTGTATTAAAAACTTAATAATTAAAAATTTGGAGTTAATCCGATAACTTTAAGTGGACGCGGAAACGACCTGAAGTTTGAATAACGAATTACAAGGGGTAAAAATGACTTTTTACTAATTTTCTTATTTTTTTCGATATTTAAAGTTTCAGAATTGTGATGTGGAGTACATTACCTTTGTAATAAGGCAACAAAAACTAAAATCGGTTAAAAATCAGCCAAGTTATTACAACTTCCCCAGGCAACTAGCGTGTGGCAGACCACTTGATGAAAAAATTCGAGTTCCATTTTTGAAATTGATTGAAATTATCTACTATAACAACATTTTTTTATTCTTTAAGTTCCAATGTGCTAACGTTATAAGTATTTTTCATATTGTGCTATGCTAACTTGTTTAAAATTAATGGTAAAAAGGTCTAAATTTTTCAACCCTGTTTTCAAATCTCCAATTTTAAATTTTTATTTTTTTGGCAAAGAAAATTTAAAAAATCCAACATTGGACTATAGGATTTTGTTAAGCACATATAAGGGAATAAAAACTACAAAAATTGAAGACATTCCTTTTTTCATTAGGCTAGTTCAGCGATTTTATTTCGGCGGATTTCGAGATAATAGTGATTTTGGTAACTTTTTTAGCTTTTAGTTAATTTTTTTTATTTTTTTTTTAACAAACTTCATATGTTTTCTACCGAATTACAACAGAATAATATAGAATACTTCAATTCCTTTAATCAGGGCAAAATTGAGATATGAAAAATTGACCCAGTTAAAGGTCAAAGGTCAAATTTTAGAAGAATTTGAATTTTTAAAGATTAACAAATTTTTCGAGCGGGTATTAATGAAACTCCTTGATGTTATTTGAATATGTCTAAAAAATTAATGGATTATTATTAAAATTCAGAACATTAACCGTTAAGTGCTGTTGGGGTCTATATGACCCTATGAAATAATATACTTATATTTTCTCCATTAAATAAAAAAAATATAGACCCAAATAGCACCTAAGAGTTAATTTTTCTGAATTTTAATAATAAACCATTTACGTTTAGTCATGTTAAAATAACATCAAGGAGTTTCATTAATATCCGCTCAAAAAAATTGTTAATCTTTAAAAATTCAAATTCTTCTAAAATTTGACCTTTGAACTTTAACTGGGTCAATTTTTCATATCTCAAATTTGCCCTTATTAAAGGAATTGAAGTATTCTATATTATGCTGTAATAATTTGGAAGAAAACATATGAAGTTTGTTAAAAAAAAATAAAAAAATTAACTAAAAGCTAAAAAAGTTACCAAAATCACTATTATCTCGAAATCCTCCGAAATAAAATCGCAGAACTAGCCCAATGAAAAAAGGAATGTCTACAATTTTTGTAGTTTTTATTCCCTTATATGTGCTTAACAAAATCCTATAGTCCAATGGACGATTTTTTTAATTTTATTTGCCAAAAAAAATAAAAATTTTAAATTGGAGATTTGAAAACAGGGTTTAAAAATTGAGACCTTTTTACCATTAATTTAAAACAAGTTAGCATCACACAATATGAAATATACCTATCACCTTAGTACATTTGGACTTAAAGAATAAAAAAATGTTGCTATAGTAGATAATTTCAATCAATTTCAAAAATTGAACTCAAAATCTTTAATCAAGTGGTCTGCCACACGCTAGTTGCCTGGGGCAGTTGTAATACTTAACTTGGGTGATTTTTAACCGATTTTAGTTTTTATTGCCTTATTACAAAGGTAATGTACTCCACATCACAATTCTGTAACCATTTGAATTCAAACTTAACTTTAAATATCGAAAAAATTGAGAAAATGAGTAAAAAGTAATTTTTTCGCCTTGTAATCCATTTTTCAAACTTCAGGTCGTTTCCGCGTCCACTTAAAGTTATCGGATTACCTCCAAATTTTATTTTTTTAAGTTTTTAGTATAAAGGAATAATAATTTGCCCAGTGCCAATCAATTAAAACATTTTAAATTTTTTCCTTACTGTTAAGAACACCCTTAATGCATATAAACAAGAGATGGTAAAATAATTAGATTTGTGCGTGATTGACACATGATCACAAGTGAGCGTCATTGAAAATCAATTTTACATTTTTGAAACGAAATTGGTAAAACTGTGGGATCATTTGATGGAAATTTTACCTATTTATAAATATACTTATGAGGCATTCCACACCAAATGTCCAGCGAAAAAAACACGTGTACCGTAAATTTCTGAATAAGTTGTATGGATAGCCCTATATGGAGCTGAGAAAATTGTGTTTTAGCTTTTTCAATTTTTCAAAAACTGGGCTTAGGAGGTGGTCAAATATTGGAAAAATGGTCAAATTTGTGTGGAGTTGCCTTGTTTAAATATTCATCAACTTAAAACGGAATGCACTACAATCTCAAAAATTTACATTCTTGTATAGTTTTGTATGGGCTATTGATTAAAAATTTTTTTGGAAAATTTTTAGAACCCGCTCTGAAATTTTCTATTTTTTAAAAAAGTCAATTTATAAAAAATCCGGCCACTTTTGTTATTTTTTTGGAATTTTTATTTTTTAATATTACATTTTGCCAATTTTTAATTACGGATCGAAGATGGTGATGGATACAGGTTCGGGGGTATACTCTGAATGCCTCGAAATTAGGGACTCAGCATGGCTCCCGGACAAGTGTAGTGTTTTCCATGCCGAGGTTCTTGCAATTGACAAAGCCGCGCAGATTATTATGACAAGGGACCTAAGTCCTTGCGCCATTAACATTTTTGTGGATAGTCTTGCAGGTCTGAAGGCCTTAGAATCAAACACTGTAAAATCGAGAATTGTTAGTAATTGTGTACAATCCCTTCATCGAATCAGTCAGCACATAGTCAAGCTAATCTGGGTCCCTGGACATAGTGGGGTTGATGGTAACGAATTAGCCGATGTATGTGCAAGAAATGGCTCCGAGTCGGTGGGGGAACGTGTCGAACATGATATCTTGGTTCTTATAGTGGAGTTGATGAACAAAATTGATAGAATATCAGAGAATAGGATGAAGGACAGGTGGATATAACTAACCACGTGCAGGATATCGCGAACCATGTGGCCACTGCCAAATCCTAAGAGGACAGAAGGTCTTCTTACTTTTGGCAAGCGGACAGTTAGCCTACACTTAAAAAAATACGTTAGTAGATTTACTAATTTTTTTTGCTAACGCTAGTTAGCTAACTTTTAGCAAATTTTTAGTTGAGATTAGCATGTTAGCAAAAAATTCTTGTAAACTTTAGTTAGCACATTAGCAATTTTAAACAAACTTTGAACTAATTTCTTTTGCTAAATTTGAAATTGAGTTGACTACATTTTTACAAGATTTTTTGCTAATATTAGCAAAATAAATGGTAAAATTTTTTTTTATTTTCAGAAAACTTAAAATGGCGCTATCTCGGAAACTAAGCCAGATAGAGCAAAATGGAGGCCATTTTTGGTTCTTAGAATCTCCATAGTATCGCCGGTCCTCTTCACATGTGTGGACCCTAATGGTCCCTAACTTTGGATCCAAAAAAGTTAGCATTTCCCGAGAATTTTAAAATGCTCATATCTCGGTAAATATTGCCGACACAACAAAAAGTCCAAAAGCGTTTTTGTAGCTCTCAACAAGTAGAACAAGACCGCAAAATAGTCAAAAGCTCTCCGAGTAATATTTTTGAAGTTATCGAGTTTTTTAATTCTCAAGACCCCAGTGGTCCCCTATATTCAGGTATCTCAAAAACTAAGCAAGGTAGAGCGAAACGGACACAAATTTTGGATCAAAAACTATGACGATTTTTAAGGAACCCAACTAGGTCTAGGCCCATCGGGGTCTGGACCTATCGGGTCCGAACCCAATGGGGTCCTCAGATGTGTATGAACTAAGTTCAAAAAAAAAAATATTAAGTTAACTAATTATTGGCAAAACATTTTTGCTAACTTTAGCAAAAAAATTGTGGGTTCAAAATCAGCAAATTTTCTTGTAGGTTTACAAGCATTTTTTGCTAACATTACAGTTTTTTTTTTTTAGTGTATAAGTAGGACACGACACTGTATAATCCGTCAAACGGCCGTTCGTATTGGAATTTCTAATAGGGACTTTTGTAGAGTTGTGGAGAGATAAAGGAGGAGGAGTCAGTGAAGCACTTGTTGTGTGAATGAACGGGTCTTATGAAACGTCGTCTAAAGTATTTGGGGCAACGATATTTTGATGACCTGGATTGCCTTAACTGTGTCCCATTGACATCTCTAGCGGAATATCTTAGGGAATCGGGGTGGTTTGAGAGGTAGAATTTTGTATATTAGAGGGGTGCAGGGAAACAACTTAAGGGGAAGCACAATTGCCCTTATGGCCTCCGAGTGAATTCGCCAATTTGGCGGACGCCCATCCAACCTTACCTAACCTAGAAATGGGCACGTAAGTGATTTTTGACTTAACGATACTTAACACCATTTACAAGATATTGGCTACAATTTTATACTCCCGACTTCAACTTGTTGAAAACTCCCTACGTGATGAGCAGGCAGGCTTTCGCCCGCTTAGAAGCTGCGTAGACCAAGCCAATACGCTTCGTATAATAATAGAGCAGTCAATTGAATGGCAATCTCCACTCTATTTGCTGTTTATTGATTTTACAAAAGCTTTTGACACTATTAATAGCTTTTGACACTATTAATATAATAATAGAGCAGTCAATTGAATGGCAATCTCCACTCTATTTGCTGTTTATTGATTTTACAAAAGCTTTTGACACTATTAATAGGACTGCAATTTGGTATGCTCTAAAATGGAAAGGTGTTCCGAACAAAATTATTAGAATAATCAAAAACATGTATGGAAACGCCGAGCTACAAGTTCTTCACAATGGTGTTTTAAGCACTACATTTAACACCAACATCGGCGTCAGGCAGGGATGTCCTTTATCTCCACTACTTTTTGCAGTTGTTTTGGACCACATGATGACAAATCTGTGTCTTAAAAGAAGAGGTATTACCTGGGGACTCTTCAAGCAACTAGAGGATCTAGACTACGCAGATGACATTTGCCTTCTCTCGCATAAGTAGGTTATCGGATATGCAAGAGAAAACAGACGAATTGGTCTCATTAGCTAAAAACGTTGGACTTGAGATAAATATTAAAAAAACATTTGCTATGCGGCTGAATAACACCACAAACGAAGCAATAACAATCGACAATAACAAGGTAGATTTCGTTAATTAATAAATTTTGCTACCTTGGCAGTATAATGTCCATTTATGGTGGAATTGATGACGACGTATCCAACAGAATAAATAAAGCTAGCAGTACATTCGGGCGTCTAACTAAAATTTGGCGTTCAACCCAAATAACAAGAAAAACGAAACTACGAATATTTAATGCTTGTGTTAAATCAACCTTGTTATATGGCAGTGAAACGTGGCTGCTGACTGAAAGTATAAAACAGCGACTCCAAGTGTTCATCAACAAACGCTTGAGAATTATTTGTAAAATCTTCTGGCCAAATACTATAAGCAATGATAATTTATGGAATATCACAAATGAGGAGCCCATAGGCAAGCAAATTATGAGGAAAAAATGGAAGTGGATTGGCCACACTATTAGAAAACCCCAAAACTCGATATCAAGAATGGCATTAGACTGGAATCCTCAAGGAACCAGACGCTGTGGACGGCCCGTTACTACCTGGAGAAGAACTCTTATTAAAGATCTGACATCAATTAATAAAACTTGGGACGAATGTAAAATTTTATGTAATAATAGATTAGAATGGAAATGTATTGTTGAAGCCCTATGTTCCCACGAGGAATAAATAAAGGAAAAAAAAAAAAAAAAGTGATTTTTGACTTACACTCACTGATGCTTACGACAGAATTCTTTAATCACGCACACTCACTCACGAGCATATTTTTTCTACTCACACTCACTCACAATCACGTGAGTAAATTTAATACAACTCACACTCACGTGCACCAACGCAAGACTCACTCACACTTACGTTGACTCACACTCACAATATTCATATTTATACAAAAAAAAAGTATCAAAAACTAAAATTTCAAAAATCATTAAAAAATTTCAGCAAAATCTAAAATATTTTGAGGATGTTTATTCTGGCTCGAGGTCATTATTTTCTTTACTAATTAAAACCATGATATTCTCATAGCATAATTTTCAAGAAAAAATTATTTTTTTTGTTTTAAATTTATTTATGTTGGTCATTTTTGCAAGACTTAATCGACACGTGTTTCGGAATTTGTCAAGATTCCATTGTCAAGATTATTTAGCAAAAATAGAAACGATTTACTACAAAGTAGCAAACGAGTCTAATGACAAATCGTTTAGTGCACAAACTAGCATTTTAATACATATTCGCCTCTATTCTCAATGAGAATCAGGAAGACGAAGAAATTGTACCATGCTAATAAGGCAACGATTATCAATAACCAACAAAAATATTTAAAACAATTTTACATACGATAGTCCATTGGACTACAACAATATGTTTTTTGTGTTTTTGTTGTAACAAATACTCCATATTAGGGTTATTCATCACATGGCGTGCCAACCATTATGTTCAAATTCTGATTAATTTTTATTAAAAAATAAAAATTGTTTTATTCGACCTTTAAAATATTATATTTTGAGGATGTTTATTCTGGCTCGAGGTCATTATTTTCTTTACTAATTAAAACCATGATATTCTCATAGCATAATTTTCAAGAAAAAAAAAAAAAAAAAAAAAAAAAAAAAAAAAAATTATGCTATGAGAATATCATGGTTTTAATTAGTAAAGAAAATAATGACCTCGAGCCAGAATAAACATCCTCAAAATATAATATTTTAAAGGTCGAATAAAACAATTTTTATTTTTTAATAAAAATTAATCAGAATTTGAACATAATGGTTGGCACGCCATGTGATGAATAACCCTAATATGGAGTATTTGTTACAACAAAAACACAAAAAACATATTGTTGTAGTCCAATGGACTATCGTATGTAAAATTGTTTTAAATATTTTTGTTGGTTATTGATAATCGTTGCCTTATTAGCATGGTACAATTTCTTCGTCTTCCTGATTCTCATTGAGAATAGAGGCGAATATGTATTAAAATGCTAGTTTGTGCACTAAACGATTTGTCATTAGACTCGTTTGCTACTTTGTAGTAAATCGTTTCTATTTTTGCTAAATAATCTTGACAATGGAATCTTGACAAATTCCGAAACACGTGTCGATTAAGTCTTGCAAAAATGACCAACATAAATAAATTTAAAACAAAAAAAATAATTTTTTCTTGAAAATTATGCTATGAGAATATCATGGTTTTAATTAGTAAAGAAAATAATGACCTCGAGCCAGAATAAACATCCTCAAAATATAATATTTTAAAGGTCGAATAAAACAATTTTTATTTTTTAATAAAAATTAATCAGAATCAAAATCTAAAATTTTACATTTGAAGGGATTATTGTAAAAACTCGATAAGCAACATTTCATTCTATGGTGGGTTTTGCTTAAAATCTTTTGAAATAATGTAGAAAATATACACTCAAAAAAAATAAAACTGTAAAGTTAACATTTTTTTTTTTTAGTTAAGTTGAGTTAACTGGCTTTTAAGCAAATTTTTAGTTAAAATCAGCGTTTTAACTAATTTTTTTAGTTAAGTTCAATTTACGAGAATACTAGTTTTGAGCAAATTTTGAATTCATTTTTTTGTTGACTTTAAAACTGAGTTAACAAATTTTTACTAATTAATTTTCTAATTTTTCGTAACATATTTGTAAAGTGAAAAGAGTGATTACTATTTAAGACATTTCTTGTGTAGCCTCCTATGCAAATCTCATAAGTTCTACTTAAGCTGAACTCAATGCTGTGAAAAAAAAGGAAAAATAAGTGAAGTGTTAGTGTTTAAAGTGTTCGGTGAAATAAAAAAAAATTTCAACCTGAAAATGTTAAAAAAACAAAATTACAAAATATTTTGTTAATTTTAGTTTACGAAAAGTAACAAAAATTTTAGCAGAATTCAACTATTTTTTTTGTAAATAAGTACATAAAAATGTTACAAAATTTTCAGCTAAATTTTTAGTTAAAGTTACGGTTTTTTTTGCTACATTCATTCTACGAAAAGTTAGCTAAATCTTTTTAGTTAAATTAACTAGAAATTTAGTAGGCTCAAAATCAGGTGCTTTTAAAGTTAAATTTAATTAAATTTTTTGTTAACTTTACAGTTTTTTTTTTGAGTGTAACTTTTGCAGAACTTTTATTCTCAATATACTTGTACAAAGGGTTAAAGCAAGACTTCTGCCAAAAATCTGTAAATGGAACATCAGCAGAAGGCGAAAAACACGAACAAATACAATGTTGCTTATCAAGTTCTTGCAGTAAGCAATTCATTTGTTTTGATTTTTTCGGGACGAAATCTGAAGTTAATCAAAATTTTACATTTTTTTAACATGATAATGTTTTTAGGCTGGTGTCTAATTTTGAAAAAGTTGCTTGACGCCACCTCAGTTTGACTTTTTTAAAAAATGGAAAATTTCAGAACGAGTTCTGAAAATTTTCAAAAAAAAAAAAATTTAATTGATATCTGAGATTGTGGTGCATTCCGTTTTAATTTAATAAATATTTAAACAATGTAACTCAACACAAATTTTTCCAATATTCGACCACGCCTCCTAAGCCAAGTTTTTGAAAAATTTAAAAACCAAAAACGCAATTTTCTTAGCTCCATATAGGGCTATTCATACAACCTGTTCAGAAATTTACGGTACACATATTTTTTTTTTTTTTTGCTGGATATTTGGTGTGGAATGCCTCATACGTTTATTTATAAATAGGTAAAATTTCCATCAAATGATCCCACAATTTTACCAATTTCGTTTCAAAAATGTTTGCAAACGCACAACTTTTTCTGTCATAAAAATGTTGCAGGTATAACTTTTCAAAAAAGGTTTTTTACTTAAACGAGCCTATTTTAAACCTATTCTCAATATTTTTTTTTTGTTTAAGAAG
This sequence comes from Pegoplata infirma, assembly GCA_963921195.1. Taxonomy (NCBI): domain Eukaryota; kingdom Metazoa; phylum Arthropoda; class Insecta; order Diptera; family Anthomyiidae; genus Pegoplata; species Pegoplata infirma. Next base: position 83,804,533 of record OY992538.1, read on the forward strand.
AAACACTCATATTTTTCAAAGAAAACCAAAACATTTTAAATGGGATTTAGAAGCAACTGACACGCCCATTTTTTTTATTCCACTCACACTGACACTCACTCACAACTACGTGAGTAAAATTGATTTCAATCACGCTCACTTGTGATAATGTGTCAATCACGCACAAATCTAATTATGTTACCGTATCTTGTTTATATGCATAGGCACATAAAATTACTACTAGCAATAAGATTTATGTATAATACCTGAATTACAAGCATTTCTAAAAAAAATTAAAAATGTCCAATCACAAAACTTAGCATAACTCATTCATCTTTTAACCGATTGTTATGTTTTTTGGTGTTTTGGAAAGCTACTTTACTTTACTTTTATACAAAAATAAAAAATAAATTGTTTAATAATGCACTTTCAACTTAGAGTATAAAGAATATGACAAATTTTTCGGTTGCACATTAACAAAGTAATAATTTTTTAAAATTGTAATTTAAGAATTGCCGTTTTTCAACTCATTTGCCAATAAAAAACGTACTTAACGAAGTGATCCAGAAAAACTATGAGTATATCAGTAGTCCATGGACTCCAACCAACCTGAATTTTCATATGAGAACCCCTGCATATTTTATTTTTGGTCTTTTGTAGCACAGTGTAATTACATGGTTAAGTTTTTATATTTTTTTCTTTAAAGAACTGCTATCAAATATATGCTGTTCCATTATTAGTTTGAGTCACTGTATATTTTCTAAAAAAAATTTGCTTTGTCAAGTACACCCAAATCTTTAGCAAATCATTATCATGATTTAAGGTTTTGAGCAAGAGTACAAACTTCGCAGACATTTTTTAATATGCATTTTGGATGTCTAAGAAAAATTTAGCAACAAAAAATTAAAATCTTCGATTGAGCACTTTTTGCAAAAATCGCGTAATATGCTGCTGCTATTTAAAAGCGATTTGAAAGCACTTTTGCTTGGTTTGTTATCCGTGTTCAGCGCATGAAAATTTTTATAAATAATTATGATATAATTAAAAACCCAACTCAAATTTTTACATGAAGATCCCTACTTTTTTATGGTGTAGCACAGTGTATTTTTGTGGCAAAATCACCAACTCTTTTTTTGTCGGCTCAGCAGGTTTCTAATTTGGTTATTTCGCTAAGATTTTATTTTAAGTGTAAAATTTCTTTTAATATAAAAAAAAAAAAAAAAAACATTTTTCATAAAATCATAATTTTATCTATTTAAATGCATTGTTATATATGTATAGGTAAATTAAATTTTTTAATTTAATTTAATTGTTTAATACTATTTTTAGCATAAAAACAAACCTATTTAATTACTACATAATTATGCATATTAAATATTTATGGATATTTGTTTTAATAAATATTTACTAAAGGAGTTACCAGAAATTTATACATAAAAAAATAACACCGTCCGACAGCCAATATTAAACACGAACCGGACGAGTAACTTCTGAAAGTAGAGATGAAATGGAGTAAAACTGTATTAACAGTTTTTCATTTCGTGATCCAGTTTCCTTTTAAATGGACTTCAAAGTTATAAAGGATACATATTGTAAAATATTTCTGAAATATTTGTACTTGTCCTTGCATGCCACTGGTGATGGCAAATGAATGAGGGGGACCTCCCTTAATTTTACCATTTTTTATTTTGCCATGTCAGGATAAAAGGATGTGAATGAAGTCCTTTCATTTTGTTGAAAATTTTGAATCATATTGAAGGATAAAATTTTGAAAAGTTGTAACTTACTTCCTTTTTCCTGATATGTAAATATAAAAAAAGGAAAATTAGGGACGATTATCCGCTTTCAGTAGCATCCTAGGAAAAGAATAAATATTAAAAAAATATTTTATAAAATTTAAACCTCGAAAACTTGGAAGTCCTTTTAAAAGGAAACAGGATCACGAATTCAGAAACTGCAAATGCAGTTTTAGTCTCTAGTTTCAAACGTATATTTTCCAGTTCGTGTTTAACGACTTTCTTTCATTTTTGTCGGAAGGTGTAATATGAATAATTTTTTTTTTTTTTTTGCTTTTTTAAATGCTAATATTTTTGTAATTAAATGCATTTTTCTACTACCAACAAACAATGTTTGTATTAAATCTATACAAAATCATTAATAAATTCAATAAAATGATTTATGTAAAAAATTTTAATAATTGTTTTAATTAAATTTAATTTGCAATTATTTATTTTAGTTTAAAAATGATATTAATAAGGAGAACAAAATTTAGACATTTGCCAACCGGTTTAGTCGCCAATCAAAGAATTCGGTTTCGTGGGCCAAATGTTGAATAAAAACCTAAACCTTTAAAAAATACTTACGGGTCAAATCCTTTTAATGTTGATAGGTGGTATTAGTACCCCAAAAGGCTTTTGGGAAAGCTGAAAGTTTTGTTACATTTACGGGGTGGGTATCACCCGCTATCTTCTCTAACTAAGAGAGCTCCCATAATGGTATTTTTCAAATGTTTTTTCAGCATTTTTTTTAAGCAAAGACTATCAATACTTAAAGATATGTCAAGTCTCCCTTCTTCTGTTAAACCCTCTCTTAAATTCCCTTTGCTAAGTCCGCCATCGAACTGGACGTTTTATCAAACCAAAAAAAATCCCTTAAGTTCGATATAAACAAAAAAAAAAGTGTTGCAGTTTGTCGATTTTCTGACTTAAGCTAGCGTTTTTTTTTCATCTAGCTGTAAAAAAAGTTTTTTTTTGTGGATTATCAGGAAATCCAATGAATTTTTATTTGCGGACAATTTGTTTTAAACACTTTTGAAGGTATTTCTTAAATAATATAAACATAAAAATTATAAATTGATACATTTTTTCAAAATTTATTAAGCGCTTTTTCGATATAAAAAGTTAGCATTATTTGTCAAACCAACAATGTTAATTTAACATTATCGCATTTTCCTCGTCTAACAGTTTTCGTACCTTCTGTTAAAAAGTTCCAAAATATTAAGAGCGGGAGACAAAGAGCTTGTTTTAAGTAACTGGAGTTCTTTCACAAAAACTGAAATAAGTTACCAAACGCGGAGTATCAGCAAAAGTTTTGTTTGGAATATATGAGTCAAAATACTATATTAAACAAGTAGAAAAGTTAAATTCGACTTTGCCGAATCTATGAATACCCTCCACAATGCATTTTTTTTAAGGGTAGTACATTTTTTAACGTGAAAAAATTAACAATTTTGATTAGATATATTTTATTTTGAGTAAAAAACTCCTTTTTTGTAATTTAAAAAAAAAAAAAATAAAAAATACTAATTTTTTTTTTTGTGTAAAATTTTTTTTCGAGTGTAATGTTTTTTTTACTGTGCAAATATTTCTGAGTAAATGCACTTACGTATGTACACAAAATATTGTAATTTTTGTAAAAAAAAACTAAATTTTTTTTTGTGTAAATTTTTTTTTGAGTGTAAAATTTTTTCGAGTGTAAAATTTTTTTTGAGTGTAAAATTTTTTTCGAGTGTAATTTTTAAGTTACCAATGCTTTTAAAACTAAACAAGTTTAAAAAGCATTGCTTTAAAATTAAACAAGTTTGAAAAGCATTGTTTAGTTACCACCATTGCCTTTAAAACTTGTTAAAACACGTAGCATTTTAGATGAAACTAATCTGAAATTCAGGGTTTTGCTTATAACTTTTGAACCACTGGACCGATTGAGCTGAAATTTAATACCAAACAGACCCGGGGAACGGCAAAGATATATGCTAAGCTTCAGTAGTCTCATTATTGTCTTTCGAAAGTTATCGTGTTGTTTATGTCGTAAATTCGAGAACACCCTTGCCGAAATTTACTCTTTTGCTCATAACTTTTGAACCACTGGACCGATTTGGCTGGATTGCAATACCAACCTGACCAGGTAAATGACAAACATATATGCCAAACTTCAGTAGCCTCTGTAAAGTCTTTCAAAAGTTAGCGTGTTTTCTACGGACGGACAGACAGACAGACAGACGGACGGACGGACGGACATCGCTAGATCGTCTTAAAATCGATCGAGGATCATAAATATATATACTTTATGGGGTCCTAGACCAATATTTCGAGGTGTTACAAACGGAATGACAAACTTATATATACCCTCTATCACTAGAGTGGAGGGTATAAAAAGAATTTAATAAAATTGGCTTGATCGCGATCTCAAAGTTATTAAAACTCAATGTATATGGGGCATTCCAAGCCAAATCACTCACTTTTAGACCCGACCCCTTTCGATTTATTTTATTTTTGGATATGTTTTAGTACTTATTAAATGCAACTTGGACACCAATTTTCAGCCTTTTAGTTTAAAGATGGTGTTGAGTAATCCATTTTTCAAAATGGCGATTTTCTCAAAAAAATTAAAAAATTTAAATTTTTAATTAATTTTGACCATTAAAAAATATAGATATTTTAAAAAAAGTTGGACAACGTTTTGTTGGTATTTAAATGTAGTTTTAGAAAAAAAATATGAAAAAATTATTCGAAGTAACTATCACTTATTTTTTGACGTTTAAAAATTAAAATCGACTTTTTGAAAAAGTCCGAAACCTTCGATTTTTTTGTAAAAAACTACAAAAAATTCTACTCTAAATTACGCAACTTTTAAGCCATAATTCGAGATGTGATCATAATTCTTTCTATTTTTTTTTTAATTTTTAAAATTGCACCTTTTATTTTTTGGCTCTGATTTATTTTATATGGTGCTCCAAAAAACTTAAATTGGTAGATACTGACCGCAACTTACCCTAGATGTATTCATTTCGAGGTAAAAATACGCCTCACAAAAATTAAGAAAGATCGGAAATGGGTAAGGCGTTTAGCATGGTCTTTGAAGTTAAAAAAAACTGATTACAAGTAAAAATATGATTTTTTTTCTGTTTTCGCAATTTTTTGGTATTTTAACTTAAGTTTTAATTAAAGTGATTACAGAATTATGATGTGGAGTTAAATTCCCTTCTAATAAGGTACTAAAAACTAAAATCGGTTGAAAATCAGCCAAGTTATTACAACTTCCCCAGGCATCTAGCGTTTGTCATACAATTTTTTTTTTCTGTTTTCGCAATTTTTTGGTATTTTAAGTTAACTTTTAATTAAAGTGATTACAGAATTATGATGTGGAGTTAAATTCCCTTCTAATAAGGTACTAAAAACTAAAATCGGTTGAAAATCAGCCAAGTTATTACAACTTCCCCAGGCATCTAGCGTTTGTCATACAACTTGATTAAAGAATACGAGTCCTTTTTTTTAAATTTATTGAAATTTTCTACTGTAATAACATTTTTTCATTATTCATATTTCAGTCTAATATTTTTTTGGTTTTTTCAAATTTTAAAATAAAAAAAAAAATTTTTTTAAGATAGAGATTTCAAAAGGATTTTCAAAATGCAGGCATTTTTAGCATAAATTTACAAAATGTTAGCACAACACAATATGAAAAATACTTGTCGTCTAATTACATTTGAACTTAAAAAATAAAAAAATATTAATACAGTAGAAAATTTCAATGAATTAAAAAAAATCGGATTGTATTGCTTAATCAGGTGGTCTGCCATACGTTAGATGCCTGGGGAAGTTGTAATAACTTGGCTGATTTTCAACTGATTTCAGTTTTTGGCACCTTATTAGAGAGGCATTTTACTCCGTATTATAATTCTGTAACCACTTGAATTTAAACTTAACTTAAAAAACAAAAAAAAAATTTAGAAAACAGAAAAAAATTCATATTTTTCCTTGTAATCCGTTATCTAAACTTCAAGGCCCATGCGGAACACCTTCTCCATGTCCGATCGTTCCTTATTTTTGTGAGGCGTATTTTTACCTCGAAATGAATATATCTAGGGTAAGTTAGGGTCTGTATCTACCAATTTAGTTTTTTTGAAGCACCATATAAAATAAATCAGAGTCAAAAAATAAAAGGTGCAATTTTCAAAATTTGAAAAAAAAAAAAATAGAACAAGTTACGACCACATCTCGAATTATGGCTTAAAAGTTGCGTAATTTAGAGTAAAACTTTTAGACGTTTGTAAAAAAAAAATCGAAGGTTTCGGACTTTTTCAAAAAGTCGATTTTAATTTTTAAACGTTAAAAAATAAACGATAGTTACTTCGAATAATTTTTTTAATAATTTTTTCTAAAACTACATTTAAATACCAACAAAACGTTGTCCAACTTTTTTTAAGATATCTATATTTTTAACTGGTCAAAATTAATTGAAAATTTTAATTTTTTAATTTTTTTGAAAAAATCGTCATTTTGAAAAATTGATTACTCAACACCATCTTGGATTAAAAGGCTGAAATTTGGTGTCCACGTTGTCTTTAATAAGTACTAACACATATCCAAAAATAAAAAAAAATAAAAAGGGTTCGGGTCTAAAAGTGAGTGATTTGGCCTGGAATGCCCCATATATATTTATGATCCTCGTTCGATTCTAAGACGATCTAGCGATGTCCGTCCGTACGTCCGTCTGTCCGTTTGTCTGTCTGTCTGTTGAAAACACGCTAACTTTTAAAAGACTTTGCGGAGGCTCCTGTAGTTTGCCATATATGTTGGGTATTTAACTGGTCAGGTTGGTATTGCAATCCAGTGAATCGGTTCATTGGTTCAAAAGTTATTAGCAAAAGAGTGAATTTCGGCAAGGGTTTTTCGCGAATTTACGAGATAAAAAACACTATAACTTTCTAAAAGCAATTCTGAGGATGCTGAAGCTTAACACATATATTTATCGTTCCTCTGAGCTGGTTAATATTGAATTTCAGCCAAATCGATCCAGTGGTTCAAAAGTTATTAGCAAAACCGTAAATTTCAGATTCGCTTCACCTTAAATACACGTGTTAAAAACACGTTAAACATGTGTTAAAAACATTGGTAAGTCACAAAAACATTTTACAACGTATTTTTGTCACTCAAAAATATTTTTACACTAAAACAAAACAAAAACTACACTCGAAAAAAATTTTACACTCAAAAAAAAATTTTACACTCAAAAAAAAAAAATCTAAATTATTATTTTTTTTTTTAAATTAGTAAAAAAAGGTTTTTTACACAAAATAAAATATTTCTAATCACAAGTGATATTTTTTTCACGTTAGAAAATTTACTATAGCTTAAAAAGGGCATTGTGGAGGGTATTCGTAGATTCGGCCAAGTCGAATTAAACTTTTCTACTTGTTTCTTACTAAAATATGTTAGCATTTCAATTTGTTTACATTTTTAGTTTTCGGGCTTGAAATGTGGTTTTTTGCGTTCCCGTACTTTTGTGCATTTTTGCGGTATCGTGAGAGTTTTTTAGATTTTTTCTCATTTTACCGAACTTTACCAGGAAAGTTCTGGAACACATCTAAAATAATGTGGTTTGTTTTTTTTTAAATAACTGAAAAAAACAAACGTTACGGAAAATTTTATTTGAAAGACAGTTATGTATTTGAATAAACGTTCAAAAAGTTGTTTAGAATATTTGTATGTGAAACAAACGAATTTTCTTTGAATATTAACTGAAACGAAAACTATTTGTTTGACTGTGAAACAGTAACTGTAAAACTCTTATGAGTGTATACAAAAAAACGTATTCTAATAATAAGTAATTTTTTTGTACCAAAATTCATAATAAGATTGACAGATATTTTTTCTCAGAAAATTTTCAGATTAAGTCACATTCTTCCTCGAAAAATTTTTCAATTTTTCCATATAAAAATTTTCAGATTTTTTTCTATGAAAAATTTTTGATTTACAGATATTTTTCACTCGGAAAATTTTTTAAAAGTTTTCCTTCTTTCTTTTTTTCTTTCTTTTCCTTTCTTTTTTATTTTTTTCTTTTTTTTTCTTTTTGAAATTTGGTCCGGGGGGGGGGAATTTCCCCTCCCCCCTCCTTGTACCCATGCATGCTATTAGGACGCTTAATAAAAATTATAAGCACTCCAAATATAATATTTTTAACTTTAATCCACAGCACGCAAAGTTTCTAAAAATTATTTAACTTTGACCGCTTACGGTCAACATAGTAATTTACTAAAAACCAACGTTTTTGGCAAATAGTAATGTAGAATTTAATTACATTTCATCCGGTACCAAACATGACTGTGTAGGACAAAGTCCATACGAAATGACATTTTTTTAAATTTGCTCCGACCGTTCTAACTGCCCTAATATACAAATACAAAATATACAAACACAAAAGATTTTATAACCATTTTGGACATATTGGAAAAATTAGTTGCAAACAATAATTCAATACAAGCTACATATCGTCACCTAAAATGCAAAACGCCCTAACTAACAAAAAATTCAAAAGTGCGTTTTTAATTGATTCTTATGTATTGGATCAAAATACATGTCCACAAAAAATTTTAGACTCCTTTGATCAAAAATGGAGATTTTATTAACAAAATTCAAAAAGCCCTATCTACATGCTTTGATATTTGTTAAACCAAAAAGCCCCAACTACACGTTTGTTTACATAATATTGCCGACGCAACTGTTATTTTTTAAGATTAAACATTTTTTTGATACTTCTTCTTCCACAATGTCCACTAATAGGAAAAATATCTATATATGTACACAAAAACTAAAGTTTAGAAATTTACCAGTTAACCCCTTCAGGACCGTACTCTCACGAGAATCGTTCTTTTTTCAGTTATAGAATTCGCAATTTATGCAGTAAAATTAGTCTTAAGTAAGATATAAATTTTACATAAAATTTAATAACAATATAATTAATGGCGATAAAAAACACGATTGGAAGTTCTTCATTCCGATTGAATAAAATTCAAAGTAAATTTTTCGTTAAATAAGTAAAAAAAAATGTTTTTAATTATAAATTTTTGCTATTATTACAAAAAATACAGGGGGCTAATTATGTATGTAACTTGATATCCTCATCTTTAGCTCATTATTCTATTACCATAAAATGACACTATATGGTAATGGAATAACGATAGACACGATACGATTATTGTTATAAGCATTCATTGGAAAGCTTATAATTTCTTCATAAAAAGGGACAGAAATAAAAAACAAGTTGATGTCTAATACCGATAACATTAAATACAGGGCTTGGGAAAGATAAAATAACAACCTGTGTCAAATTTCATCATTTACATATGGGGGTTTTTATCTCAAGTGACACAACTTTTAAAACCGATAGTTTAGTCACAATTTTTCAACGAGATCGGTCAAGAACTTTCTGAGTTAGAGGGGACCGTAATTTTACATTTTATTCAAACAGGATTTGTTTTTGCATCCATGTAACTGATTACCTAATGTTCCTAGCAAAATGTGTCCCGAGTGTGTAAGATAGCTATTTCTTTAATCTTTCAAAAAAAAATTAAAAATTATTTTTTTTATTTTGGAAAATCAAAAACTTGTTTGGCATTTTTTTAAAACCGGCCCTTTTTTTAACTTAAAATAAAGCTAAAGGGTACTTTTCACTATCACACATTTCCATTATACAAGCGTAATTTCACCATGTTAGCGAAATATTTTTTTAAAAAATTTGACAAGAAATTGTTCACTTATTAGATACGACTAGGTTTCAATCAAAAAAGAATCCAAAAATCTTTAGGAAGTTGGTAAATTTTGATGTGTATAATGGAAGTGTGATAGTGGAAAGTACCCTTAAGGAATTTTCCTTTAAGAGCTTTGTGGGATGCGAGTGAGATATCTATCAAATGCCCAATATTTACTGTAGATCTTAAGAAATTTTCCAGAAGCCGAGTAAACGCTTTGACGACCATATATTTTGGCCGAAGTGTTTTTGATTTTCTTTCCATTTTTGTAATTTCTGACCTAATAATAGTTACGCATAAAAAAATTGGGCCCCTCTTCCCCCTTATTAGGCTGTTCTGGCCAAGGCTATTTTGGTACTCGCTGTGATTTTTAAGAAAACCAATTTAATAATAGCTATTCTACAAGAATTTGGATTCTGAACCCCCTTCTTGACCCTTATTTCGCCTGTCAAGTAAATATAATTTTGTCCCTAATATATTTATTACTTCGCAAACTTTTAGAACTAATAGTGAGTAAGTGGACCCAGTTAGAGACTTAATGAAAACAAAACTTTTGTTTCTCTAAAACTCTTCTATAATTCATCTTTTAGAACATTTATCCTATCTTTTACTTGAACAAAAAAAATAGCAAGAACTGATTTGGGAAGTATAGTTGCCTGTGGTCGTTAAAAGGTTAAAGCATTTTGAAGCATTAGTTTGTTTCGGGCCATACCCTTGTCCTGTTCCACCCTCATTTGACATGGAGCTTTAAAATGGAAAATTGACATTCTGTATCGAATTAAGTTAGCATGTCATTAACAGAATCCGAAATGAGACATTTTGCTGTGTTAGGTTATATAGCAGGTGCCACGCCCCTTTTTCCAATAACGCCCACATTTTGTTAGAGTTCTATATGATAAACAACATTCAGTGTAAAATTTTGTTAGCATGTTGTTACATTTTATAACACATCTGCTTGGTGTTTTTAAACATATTCAGTGCAGATAGGGCTTTTTGTGTTTCTGAAAATTACAAGACAAAAGGGCGTTACTAACATAACTTTTCAAATATAAAAAATTTATAATTTTTTTTAACAGAAATGAATTTGTTTGTGTGTTTTTACTAATATTTAAAGAAATTGTAATGAAAACTTTTATAGTTTTTATATAAACACGTTTTTTGCTTCTCCTGTAAAATTTATAAAATGTTAGATAGGGCGTTTTGCATTTTAGGTGACGATATATTAAATTATGAGGGCCCGGAGGACCTATTCATTCGCCCTTTTAAAAGTTTTCAAACCAATTTCTGACCTTCTGACAGTTTTCAATTATGTATAATTTTTGTTTAAACGTTTTTTTTTTCCTAACTTTTTATTTACTAAATTTATTTTTGTAAAATTTACTTAAATTTGATGGTTTATATATGGAATGTTTTCAATTTTAAGCAACATTCATAGATAGTATAGTGAATATATTATTTTGTATCTCTTTGTTCTTTGTAATTCTTTTGAACTGTCATTCATAAACGAGTACAAAAAGAAGAGGGACCCATTGAAATTCAATATCTATTCAGTTGTAAATCAAGGGAAAATTTGAATAAAATAACTTTCCCTCATTACAGATGTTGTTTTTTGTATACCCTATAGAATTCTATTTTTAATACAGGATATTATAAGTTGATGGGAATGTTGGAAACTACTTAAACTGACTTGTGAGCAAGTTGCTGTGTTTCCAATGTAGAAGAAAACCGGTACAGTGTAAATAGCTGTTCTTAGACTAAAAACTTTAATTTAAAAGGTATGCATGACTTTTACAAGGACGGAGTTATTTTTTTACCTTGTGACATCCCAGCAAATCTTTGGTAATGGATGGTGATTATATAATACATTACCAGGTAATGTATATCCATTATTTATAGCATTATTTTGAAATGTCTTACAAAACATTGTTTTAATAATATATTATTTTAAAATGAATAATAATGTTTTACTTACGATGTGCTACGTAATGCATTATAATTAAACATATTTCCATTATCATTAATGAAAAAAATAATTTTAAAATAGCTAAAATAATTGAAATTAAAAATATAAAATAAAAATAATATGAAAAATAATTAAGAAAAAACAATAAAAAACAAAAAAAATCCTCAGCTGATGCTGTATTCGAACCTCCACCAACCTATGCAAATTTCCACAACTAATACTTAACTTCATAATGTTTGATTGCACATTTATAGAAAAAGCTCTCTCCCTCATCCTAATGTTTATTTATTTTTAAGCAATTTCTCATTATAACGGTGAGTTTAAATGAAATAGATTTTACACATCATTGTGTATTGTAATGCATTAGGTGAGTGTCTAGAGGTTGCGCTGCAGAAACCTTAGGTTCTTGGATCGGATCCCAACGCAGACTCAAGTGCAAGTTTTTAGAATTAAATAAAATATTGAATAAAAAAAATAGAACCAATTAAATTTAACTAATAAAAAACAATGTGAATTAAATAAAACAAATACAATTAATAAAAAAACAAAAAATTTTATTTTTTTAACACTTTTATACACAAACAAAAAAAACCTTGTCAAATTACTAGAAAAAGTCTCGTAATTCCATTTTACCAATATTTGACTGTTTTCCTTGTTTTTTAACAAATACTTTGCTATCGAATTTTACATTTTTATACCGTACACCACTCTGTGGTACAGGGTATAATGAGTTTGTGCTGATGTTTGTAACTACCCGACATACACAGAAAAAAATATGGAGGAAATAAATTTGAGTAATCATTTGTTTAAATTTAAAAACAAAAATTGAGTAATTTTTTAATTGACGCAATTAAAAATTTACTTAAAAACTTTAAAAACAATTTAAGTAAATAATTTAATAAAAATTTAATAGTTTTTATATTTTTTTTTTAAACTCTCATAATTTTTTGAATTCTCGTTTATTTTATAGTTTTTTGTGTATGTATATGAAAGTTTGTAATCGTCTTTATAAACATTTCCTACGTTTTTGAGACATTAACATGTTTTGTAAAGTTTGAAAAAACTAATTTTTTGTTTTTTTTTTTTTGTAAAAAATTTAAAACTTTTTTAAACTTAAAAAAAAAAAAAATAGATAAATTTTGAGTAAATTTTTAATTGTGTCAATTAAAAATTTACTCAAATTTTTTTTCAAACATTTAATAAATTTTTATTAAAAATTTACTCAATACTATTAAATCGTTTACTGGTGCAAAATTGAGTAATTTTTTACTCAATATTATTAAAAATTTACTCAAATATTTTTTTATTTTTTCTGTGTATTGGTCCTAGGCCTACCTTCAAGTATACGGATCGACTCAGAATTACATTTTGGGTCCATTTAGCGATGTCCGTCCGTCTGTCCATCTATCGGTTTAAGCACGATACAGGTCGCAATTTTCAATGAATTGACTTGAAATTTGAAACTTAAGCATCTTTTGGCCCAAGGACGAAGCCTATTGAAATTGGAGAAAATCGGTCCATGTTAACCCCTAGCCCCCATACAAAAGCCCCCTTTGGATTCGGCTTAAATGATCTAATAACCGTACTAGAATAGATATCGCTTGAAATAGCAGGTAATCAAATTTTGTATGCTCAAATCACCATTCCAAATTTCAAAGAAATCGGGTCAGTCCTTCTGGTAGTCCCCATACAAACCACCCTCCCGATATTCACACAATTGCCTCAAAATTCATAAAAATGGAAATATTTGATAAAAATTTTATTTTAATGTGTTAAACGTGAACTTTAGTAACCTAATCAAATCGCAATATAATTGGACCATTTTTGGACTTAGTCCCCCATAAAAAAATTTCGAGCGATATTTAGTTAAATCGGTCTATTGACAAAAAAATAAGTCAATTCCACTAAAATTTGATCTGTGTGTGTTTTCTACACTTACATATTAAAGACCTAACAAAAGACAGATCCAATCGGTCCATGTTTGGACTTGGGACCCATTTTCCGGAAAACACTGGTGTAGGGTATTATATGGTCGGTCTTGACCGACTATAACTTTTTTACTTGTTTTTTTTTTTTTGTAATTTTACAATTTTTCTTGTAATTTTACAAATTTTCAAGATTACAAAAAAATCTAGTAAATTTTTGAGAATTTATTGAAAGATTTGTTTCGACAAAAAAGTTGTAAATTTACAATTTTATTGGTAAAAATCTTGTAAAATTACCAAAAAGTTCATAATTTTTACTAGGAATTCTCGTAAAATAGGAAGTAGCAAAAAATCTAGTAAAATCACAAAACCTCCTTGTAAGTTTTATCGCGTCAAAAAATGTAAATTTACAATTTTTTTGGTAAAAAGCTTGTAAAATTACAAAATTATTAGTAAAAGCTTGTAAAATAATAAGGAATTCTTGGCAAATAGGAGCCAGCAAAAAAAAAAGTTACAAACTATTCTTGTCATTTTCAGACGCGGATCCACGGGGGGGAAAAGAAAATTCCCGAAATCGAAAAATCCTTAAAATTTTTCTATAGAAAAAATCTGGAAATTTTTCTATAGAGGCAATTTTTTTCTATAGAAATTCTTCTATGAAAAATGTCTAAGAATCCTAAAATGTTTCTGGATGTTAAAATTTGTGATAAAACTTTTCCTTATAAAAAATACTAGAATTTTTCTAGACGAAATATTTGGGAATTTTTCTAGACGAAAATTTTTTTAATTTTTTTAAATGAAAAATTTGGGAATTTTTCTATAGAAAAAAGTTGAAAATTTTTCCTACAATTTTTTATAGTAAAAATCTTAAACTTTTGACAATTTTTATATGAAAAATCTTACAATTTTTCAATAGGAAAAATCTTATATTTTTTTATAAGCAAAATCTGATTATTTTCTACATTGAAAATTTGACAATTCTTCTGGGTAAAGAGAAAAGAGGAAATGAAATAATGTTTCAGAATTTTTTTCTAGAATTTTCAAGAATCTCAAAAGTTTTCGTTAACAAAAATGTTTTTAAATCTTAAATTTTTTAAATTTTTTTGAATTTCTCAAAATCTGAGATTATTTTTCTTATTAAAAATTTATCAGAATCTGATATTATTTTTATTAGAAAGATGTCTCAGAATCTAAGACTTTTTAATAGGAAAAGCCGATACCATTTCTATAGGAAAAAAGTCCAAGAATACTCGAAAAAATTTCAGATTCGATAGGAAAAATATCTTAGAATTTTTAAGTTTTAATATTAAAAAAATATTCTACTAAGACTTTTTCGATAAGAAAAATAACTCAGAACCCAAGTATTTTTCTATAAAAACTGCCTTAGATTCTGAGAATTTAAAAAAAAAATATTCTGAGAATTTTAGAAAAAATATCACGGAATCCAAAAAAGGTCATAGGTTTCGATTTTTTTTTCTCAGACTCTGAGACTTTTTCTATGGGAAAGAAACTAAAACATTTTTTTGGGGAAACATTTCTTAGACTCTCGTATGAAAACATATCTCAGAAAATGCTTGACTAAGATACTTGACTTTTTCTAGAGAAAAGTTTCTCAAAAAACAAAAAATGTCTCAGAATCTTGAAAATTGCCTCCAAAAATTTTAAAAAGCATTACAGTTTTCAATTTTTCTAATCTCAAGTACTTTCTATTGAATATTATTTCAAACCCTAAAAATGTAGGTGTAGAAAGATCGTTTCGGTATATTAAACCTTTTTTTCACAAAAATAGAATAGAAAAAAATATTTCAGAACCTAAGAAGTTTTCAAATGCCTCAGAACCTCAGAATTTTTCTTTTGGGATAATGTTTCAGAATCATAATTTTTCTCTTTAAAGAAAATGACTCGGAAAAATTTACAAATCAGAAAACTTTTTGTGAATAAACATATCTCAAACCTGACTTATTTTCTATTAGAAAATTATGTCCGAATCTGGGTCTTTTGATATCAGAAAAATGCTTTAGAAGCCGAAAATTTCTTAAACAGACATTTTTTCAAAATATCAAACATATAAGTTTTTTTTATTATAGGCACAAGTTTTTAAAATTTGAAAATGTTTCTATAGAAAAAATCATAATAAACAAGAGTTGAACACTAAAAACCTTAACCAATGATTCAAATTCGACCCGAAATTCCCTGGAAAAAAATTTTTTTTGAGAAAAAAAAAAAGAAAAATTCCCCCCCCCCCCAAACCCAAGAGCTGGATCCGCGCCTGGCATTTTACAAGGTTTTTTTTAGTGTGGTTATTTTTTAGTTTTTTCCTTGGCCATTTTCCGATAAAAAAAAAAAAACAAATAAGTTGTAGCACATCATATTGTCAGTCTACATCGTCTATAATTTCTTAACATGGTTCCTTTATAGTTTAGTTTCCTCCGTTATTTTTGAAACATATCAACCATCTATCATTACAGCCATACAATTCATGGTTCATTTATTCAACCATCCCTTTTTTCTTGTTTGGCTGGCTTTAATATTATTATATACAGATCTGAATAGTATATGTAATGCAAATAAATATTATATGTTTACTAATTAGAGTGGGCGGAAATTTCTCAAAAGCTCTTAAAGTATTCTAGCTAAAATATTAAAAGTGTAACAGGAAATTCGAGAAAATGAAAATTAAAAAAAAAAAATGTGCAGTTACCTTGAAAATAAACTGACGAATATTTGGTACCCTCCAAGCTGTGAAGATCTAAAAAAAATAAAAAAAAAAATTTGTGGGTGTGTTTTTTTGGAAAGTAGATACATAATATGGTAGATAAATTAAATGGGTTTTGCACTTAAATAATATAGTTTTATAATTATTTATTTTGTATGTTAACGCCCCCAAAAAATTATTTATGGATTTATGCAATATGTATAAAAAAACATGTAAAAAATTTGTGTTTTTCTTGGTAGTTTAAATTCTTTCCCCAATAAAATCCGAATAAAATAGCCTATGTCTCGAAAAGACGATTAGATACAATTTTTCTGATGACGAATTTATGTTTAGGAGGCCAAAATCCTTTAGAAAATGTATTCTAAAAGCGTTTGCAAAATCCATGTAGAGTATTGCTATTTATTAGAGATGGGATCGTAAGGGACTCACGGAGTACAACAAAAATCAATATCGCTCACGATATAATTACGTTCACAAAATACTCACGAATTTGAATATATATATAAATTTGACAACGTTTCACCTCCATACTGTGGTTGGAGGTTACTACAGTATAAGGGTGGTAATGTGTCGAACTGTGTGTCTAGTAGGGCGCACAGTGCTTCGCTCCCATGTAACGATGGGAAAAAATTAGAAGGAGTTGTCAGATATTTTTGAGATTTGGTACACTAACATAAAATATATTAGTTAAGAAAAAATATGAATTTTTGGAAAAATCGGTGCAAGGACACGCCTACCTCCCATGTGTCCTGAAACTGAAAATTGTAATTTTAGCTTTAATAATGCACAAAAAATTACAAAAAGTGGTCATGCTGATACACATTCAACTTGCAACGTGTGTATAAATTTTCACTTAAATCGGAGCAAGGACTCAAGGTCCTGCCATATCCTTTTTCTTTAAAACGCTATAACACCTACGAAAATGGTCCGATCGTAAAAAAACTGTGTAAGCAAATTAATATTTCTTAGATATATATTAATGCCAAATTTGGGCAAATTCGGATTAGTAGTATGGAAAATATAAAAACATCCTTTTTTGAAAAATAAGTTTTTATTTTTTTTATTTAAATTCGTCTAAAAAAGGTCAAAAAGATGTATTAAATCAACTTCTGAGCTACATAATGTTTATCCATGTCTGAGGGTGCTGTGGCTTAGTGGTTAGCGCGTTGGACTACTAGCCAGAAAGCCTGGGTTCGATTCCCGGCTCAGGCAGAACAAAATTTTTTTCAGATATTTATTAGTTTCTATTTATAACTAATATCTATCGCAGCACCCTTCTTCGTTGATAAATAGCACTAAAAACGTCAACGAAGTAAAATAATAAAATAATGGCTATTAAACACAGCTTCAAAAATAATTCGCCAGATCAATAACAGATGGCGATGCAACAACTGTACTCAAAATTATCAACACGCGCAATTACAGTGTTGCCATACTGAAGCCCTTCTATCTTTCAAATCTTTCATCTCTCTTCTATCCCCTTTCCGAAAGAAACATCACGGTTACAGTAGTAATTGATAGGCAGCATTGCCTGAGTGTTGTTTCTTTAAAAAAAAAAAAAAAAAAAAAAAAAAAAAAATGTGCGTTTTAATCGTTAGAATGTTCTACAAAAATGTTAAGCATCAAATTTCACTAGGGGTTGTCAAATACCAAAACATCGTGCGATATAATCAAAATGCTTTAAAAAGTAAAATTGTAAAATATCATATAATGTTAAATAGCTTTTACCAAAGTAGACTGAAATAGGTCGAAAAAATGTACTAAAAATACTACTGAGATAAAAAAATGTCTTTAGATGTCTTCAGTTAAATTTAATGGCGGTTCTTTTGTTAGAACATATTAATCCTCCATCTCCCATTTTAAGGGGTCATTTTATTCAAATATTTTTATAAAATCTAATAAAACGAGCGTTTAAAGGTTAAAGGTTAAAGCGTAAAACTAAATTACTTTTTTAATGTTTCTTGAATATCTATAGGGTAATTCCAAAAATGTTCGCCTCACTGTTCGGAAACATGCCTTTGAACGCCACTGAGAATTTGGCTCATAGATATCCACGTTTATATGAGATATGTTGCATTTTTGGATTTTCAAAATTTGCTGTAGTTTTCAAATTATCGCGGGTCAAAGTTCGACTTTTTTAGCAAAAGACAGAAAAATACATGACGTTTAACGTGCTCTAACTTTTTAACTAGTAATCCGATTATCACAAGTAATGGCTCATATGAAAGCTTAATTCTTCTTCTTTTAGGAAATATTTTCAAAAGAATACGGGTTTTTTCAGAAGTGTTGCAAAAATTCAAAAACATTTTTTTTTTGCGAATATTTAAAAAAACACATCTTCGATTTTTTTTTAAAAAAGTTTGGTGATAAACAATACTGTTTTGTACAACATATCCAAAATTCAGAGTGGGATCCCAATGGGATCAAAAAATATTCTGGTTTTAGTACGAAGTTCTTAAATTTTACCTTAGAAAATTAAAATTTTATGTTTCTTCAACATAAAAATTTAAATTTTCAAAGAAAATTATACTATTAAAATTTTGAAAACATTCAAAACATTAGAAATTTAAATTTTCTAAGGGAAAACTATGAGAACATCGTACTTAAAACAGAATATTTTTTGATCCCATGGAGATCCCACTCTGAATTTTGAATATGTTATACAAAACATTGTTATTTTTCACCAGAATTTTTTAAAAAAAAAATCGAAGATGTGTTTTTTTAAATATTCGAAAAGAAAAAATGTTTTTGCATTTTTGCATCATTTCTGTAAAAAAAACTGTGTTATTTTAAAAGTATTTTCTAAAAGAAGAACCCCAGCTTTCACATGAGCCTAAATTTGTGAAAATCGGGTCATTGGTTAAGAAGTTACAGCTCTTTACACGTGATGTATTTTTCTTACTTTTGCTTAAAAAGTCAATCTTTGACCCGCCATAATTCTTTAAATACACCAAATGTAAAAAAACGATATATGGTACATATATCATATTTATGAGGGCTATCAATGTGTCAAGGTTCAAATTAATCTGAGACACCATTTCCAAAAATGACTAAAATTTGAGCTAAATTTTTTGGAATGGCCCTATACTATATATACAATTATACTATATACTATACTATTATACTATATATACTATAATATTATAAAGAGGTAATGTTTGTTTTTTTGTTTGTTTGTTTGTAGAAAGTAATCTCCGGAACTACTTATCCGATTTTAAAAAAGTTTTCAGCATTATTTAGAGTGTTCCTCAAGGACGGACATAGGCTAGGTTTCCTCGACCACGCCCACTTCTACGCCCACTTTTTGCCAAAAAACGTAAAATTTAAAAATCTCCAAAGCTACTAAACCGATTTCAAAAATTTGTTCACCAATATATACTTGGAATGGTCCTTAATGATGGAAATATGCTTGGTTTCATCAACCACGCCCACTCCTACGCCCACTTTTGGCAAAAAAAAACTTAAAATTTAAATATCTCTGAAACTACTTATCCGATTTCAAAAATGTTTTCACCAATATTAAGAGTGTACCTCCAAGTGGATATAGGCTAGGATTCATCGATCACGCCCACTTCTACGCCCACTTCTACGCCCACTTTTTGCCAAAAAAGTAAAATTTGAAAATTTTCAAAACTACTTAACCGATTTCAAAAATTTGTTCAGCAATATATACTTGGAATAGTCCTTCATGATGAAAATATGCTTGGTTCCATCGACCACGCCCACTTCTACGCCCACTTTTGGCAAAAAAACTTAAAATCTAAATATCTCTGAAACTACTTATCCGATTTAAAAATGTTTTCACCAATATTTAGAGTGTATCTTCAAGTGGATATAGGCTAGGATTCATCGACCACGCTTACTTCTACGCCGACTTTTTGCCAAAAAACGTAAAATTTGAAAATCTTCAAAACTACTAAAACGATTTCAAAAATTTGTTTGCCAATATATACTTAGAATAGTCCTTCATGATGGAAATATGCTTGGTTCCATCGACCACGCCCACTTCTACGCCCACTTTTGGCAAAAAAACTTAAAATCTAAATATCTATGAAACTACTCATCCGATTTCAAAAATGTTTTCACCAATATTTAGAGTGTTCCTTAAGATTGGATATTGGCTAGGATTCATCGACCACGCCCACTACTATGCCCACTCTTTGGCCAAAAGAACCTAAAATTTAAAAATCTCCAAAATTACTCATCCCATTTCCAAAATTTTTTCATCAATGCTTGGAAAGGTTATTCAGAGTGGAAATATGCTGTGTTTCATTGACCACGCCCATTTATACCAACTTTTGGCAAGAAAAACGTAAAATTTAAATATGATGAAACTACTCATCCGATTTCAAAAATTGTATCACCAATAAGAAATGTAATAAGAAATATATATAATGCAAAGTAGCGAACTTTGTAACGTTTTCTTTTTCCTGAAGTATTGGTCATAGAAACTTGAAACTTCAAATGTGGGATCCTCAGCCCAAAAAATCATTCTAAAAAAATGCCTTTCGGAAATTTAGATTTTAATGGTAAATTATTGTACTGTGGTACTTTTACTATCCCCTGAAATCCACCAGCAGAATGAACAATGAAGAAAAGAACATATTTTGAAATTTAAAATTTTAAGGGTTAAAAGGAGTAAACAATGGGTTAAGGTAGGGTAATATGCTACTTTTTATGTCAATTGAGATAACGACCCTAGAATGTTTTTATTTCTTTAACACATGTTACACAGAAAGGAATGAAGCCTACATGGAACGAAATAAATTGAAATTCAATAAATTGAAATGAGTAGAACAGGGCACAAAATGGAATAGAACGGGTAACGAAATGGAATGAAACGGGGAATAAAATGATTTCATTAATTACGATATAGGGGCTCGAAAATTTTAAAGATAGTTTTTTTACCGAAACGAACATGATTCCGGGCTAAACGGGGCTGTTTTAATTTTATAATAAAAATTTAATAATGTAGGGGAGAATTTAAGAAATGGGGAGTCTAATCCTGATCCTTCGTTAATACGGAATTTAATATTACCGGTAACAAAGTTCCGGACGGGCCTGCTAGTAATTTATAATTTAAGAGTTATTTAACATAACTTAAAGCTTCAATAGAATACGCTGTGCAACAAATTTGAGGTCACAGAGTGTATCTTAAATTGGACAAAACAAAAAATGAAGGTATACCATTTGTAAACCAAAAACGAATTGTTTTGAAAATTTAGCTCGAGTTCTTTTTATGTCCCATTGAAGTCTTTACTTTTTTTTTAAATGGGTTTGGAATGATTATAGATATGGGCACTTCCACCGAAAGGTCTACCAAGACCAAAAAACCAAAAGTTCTTGAAACCAATTTGGTTTAAGATATTTTCATAGGAAAACAATGAAATTTAACTAACGTGAACAAATTTTACATTTATTCATAACCCATTTCGAGATATTCGAATATAAAGTTGAGCAAGCCAATTTTTTCTCATTGGGACATTTCTATTGCACCTTTTGTTTTGTTAAAAGTTCTTAAAGAAAAGCATTAAATATTGACTTTTGCTTTTAAAAAATCTTTCTGGAGATACGAAGAGCTATAAAAAATGCATAACAAACTATGCAATTCAAAAAATAACCGTAAGTTTTCGCTATGCTTTATCACATATTTCGATGTCCCGTGCGACATTGAAAAACAACATTTGTAATTAGTCCATCAAGTGGACATGTCGAAAGTTCATGAAATATTGAGAACAAACACAGATTTTTATTACAATTAAAATAAAAAAAAAAATTAAAAAATAATCCAACTTATATAAAGTTGGTCACGTGCCACATGATAAGTTTGGATTTTAAAATTTTGAAAAAAATATTTTTTTCTATATAAATGATTTACTTATTTTAATACATTATTATAAATTATTTAAATATAGATGAGTATCAACGGCGAAAAAAATAAAGAGAGATGCAAACGGCGGAGAGAAAAGTTGAAGGAAGATGAAATGAAATTACAAGACAACAAATTAAACAAATAGAAAAGTTAAACTCGACTTGGCCGAACCTATGAATACCCTCCACAATGCCCTTTTTAGGTGATAGTAAATTTTCTAACGTGAAAAAAATAACATTTTTGATTAGAAATATTTTATTTGTGTAAAAAAATTTTTAAGCAATTTTAGAAAAAAAAAAAAAATTATTTACTAAATTTTTTTGAGTGTAAAATTTTTTTTGCATCCTCAGAATTTCCTTTCGAGAGTTAGCGTGCTTTTTATCTCTTAAATTCAAGAAAAACCCTTGCCGAAATTTAGTCTTTTGCTCATAACTTTTGAACCACTGAACCGATTTCGCTGGATTTCTATACCAACCTGACCAGGTAAATCCCCAACATATATGCAAAACTTCAGGAGCCTCCGTAAAGTCTTTCGAAAGTTTGCGTGTTTTCTACAGACGGACAGACAGACAGACGGATGTACGGACCGACGGACATCGCTAGATTGACTTAGAATCGATCGAGGATCATGAATATATAGTGAACCTATATTCAAAATATGCCAACACAAATTTGACCGAAATGAGTTTCCGATGGCAAATAGCTCCCATATGCAATACCAATCTGTGATAAAAATTTCAGCGCAAAAAAATAATTTGTTGTCGTTTTATATCCATTTTTGTTATTCTGCTATCTCAAAGTAGATATTTGTTTGGTGAAAATAAATGCCAACTCCCATTGTAAATTTCCAAAAATTTTTCAAAAATTAAAAAAAAAAAAAATTACACCTCATATCGCATTGCATTTGCCATGCTGAACACGAATCTGGTAAAGATTTTGATATCTAATGGCTAGTTTTCGAGATATTGCCATTTTGAAAAGTTCGATAAATAGTGGTTGCAAAAAAAAAATTGCTTATATACATGTAACTTTCAAACTATTTATCAGATTGAAACATTATGAGTGGGGCAAATACAGTCAATGACAAAAGCTTTCAAACTAGCAAGTTTGGAGTGAGCCTACTACAATACAGCGTGAGTTACAGAGTGCCAAAGATGACCACCCCGAGATTAAAAGGCTTTCGGAGCTAGTAACTTTTAAAAATATGGAAAGATTTTTTTTTTTTTTTTTCAGTTATTGCAATTACACTGCAAAGGATAACAAAAACCAAACAAAAAAAAAAAATAATAAAAAATTAAAAAAAAAAAATATATTTTTATTTTCCGACAAAATATGCCAACTCTAAAAAAATATTTGTTTTTTGATATAGTAATAAATACCATCTCTGAAAAATACGTAAACAAGTGCAAAATATGAAAATTTTTGCATAGGTAAAAATTGTTTAGAATATTTAAACCATCTTGTGAAAGGTACATTGTTTATTTTTGCAATAATATGCGAAATAACTAGTTTTTAGCTCTCCTGAAAAGTAAGCTTTTTAGAGTTGGCATTTATTGAATATAGTTAAACGATATATACTTTATGGGGTCCTAGACCAATATTTCGAGGTATTACACACGGAATGACAAACTTGTATATACCCTCCATCACTAGAGTGGAGGGTATAAAAACACGGAAATAATGCGGAATGCTAGACAAAAGTGGAAAGCGATAGCTGAAGGACATAATGAAAGGATTGAAGAGAAAAGACGGAATGAATAAAAATATGTTTTCTAATCTTATTTATTTATAATTTGTTAAAAAAGAACAACAAAAAAAAACTGATGATGGCAAAAAAGGTCCCGTGCGACATTGATTAAAGTTAAATTAAAAAAAAAGTAGAAATAATTTTGATGTAAAATTTGACAACTTTTAAGGGACTTTATTAGCCAACATTATAAAATTAGTCGCATTGTGATATTGCCTCAGATTTCGCTGAAATCAGAGTTTTGATTGATAGTCGCGAAAACGACTTCTGTTTTTTGTCCCGTGCGAATGGTTGTGTTTTTTGCGATTATCTCGAAAGCTTAAAACAATTTTCAAAATCAACCTGAGCAACAATTATAGAGCTAGTTAAGAGCTATAAGTTTACCCTATTGTCAAGAAAAAAAAATCTTTTTATTTTGACTTTTTTTCAACTTAAATGTGTGCAACGGTCACGTTCGACATGATGGAATTGCCCATATCTATTAAATGTTTGAATAACGTTTTAACACTTTAAACGCACGTTTAAGTGTTTTTTATAAGAATAATTTAAAAAGGGACTGAAATGACCCCTGACAATGGGAGATAGATATATTTTAAGAAAAATGAAACATAAAATTTTACCGAAGACAGTATTAAGCTCAGAAGTAAATTAGTTATATTTTGTCGAATTATTTCACACGACTTTGGTGAATCGCAATTTAACAATATATGATAATTACAAATCTCACTTTTTTAAGCATTTTGCTTATATCTAACGAATTTTTGGTCTTTTACAACTGACAATGAAATTCTATGCAGAAAAAATTTGTAGAACATGTTTACCCTTTAAATTTATTAGTTAACAAGTGTAAGTGGTGTTCTACGACGATATTTGGAAAAGGGACTAAAGTGACCCCTAAAAATGGGAGATAGAGGGTTAATATGTTTTAAGAAAAGAACTGTCATCAAATTTCGTTGCACATCTATAACCTCATTTAGCTCAAAATTAAATTTAATAATTTTTTTTTTTACTTATTATGAATTCCTTTGAAAAAAAAAATAAAAACTTCAGTGGGCCATAAAAAAACTCGAGCTAAATTTTCAAAATTCTGCGGGGGTTTCGATCTACTATTGATATACATTTATTTTGCTTTTTTACCCTTTCAAAACATAAAATCGTGTTGCACAATGATATTAAACACTCCTAAATGCCTGATATTTGAGTAAAAATCATGAATTTAGTCATTTAAAAAACGCATTTTTTTCTAATTTGTGGTAAAAAAGAGGCGCTAATTTTTGAATACGCTGTTGGATAAGAGTTTTAACTTACAAAAAAAGAAGAAAAATATATCTATTTTTTTATATTTTTTTTTACACTCCATAAAACTTTAGTTTTTTTTTTGGATTTTCAACAAAAAAACTTGTTTTTCTGCACAATAAAAAATATTTTTTTTTGTAAATATATACAAAATTCTATATTTTAACTTCACTACAAATATATCAAAGTACTTTAAAACAAAATTTCGAACCATTTTATTAAAAAATAGATTTTTGAGAATTATTTTTGTGAAACAGCTAAAAAACATTTTCCTGTTAAGTAGTTTTTGCATAAAATTCTCTGAGTTTAGCGCCCTCTCGTGGTGGTAAAAGCAATCAGAAAAAATATTTTTGTTAATATTTATTTGAGATACCTTATTATCTTTCCAAATATCTGTATTTAAACACAATTTGAGACCAAATTTTTTTTTGACTTTTGTCCATGGGTCGAAGCATAGTGCACCGTACACAAACCGAATTTAAATGAAACAGGTAAAAAAGTTAAATTCGACTTGGTCGAATCTATGAATACCCTCCACCCTCCAATATTTGCTTTTGTGTAAAAAACTTTTTATTGTCATTTTTGTAAAAAAAAATAAAAATTACAAATTTTGTTCGCATGTACATTTTTTTAGTGTAAAAATATTTTTGAGTGACAAAAATACATTGTAAAGTAGTTTTGCGGCTTAAAAGTTTTTTTTTAAACTTGTTTTTTTAAACGTCGGCTTTTTTAACACGTGAATTTAGGGTGAAACAAATCTGAAATTCACGGGTTTACTAATAACTTTTAAACCACTGAAACGATTTGGCAAAAATGCAATACCAACCAGACAAGGGGATCGAAAAATATACATGCCAAGCTTCAGTATCCTCAGAATTGTCTTTCGTAAGTGAGCATGTTATAAATTCGAGAAAAAACATTGCCGAAGTTCCCTCTTTTGATTATAACTTAAACCACTGGACCGATTTCGCTGAATTGCAATACCAACTTGACTAGGTAAATGACAAACATATATGCCAACCTTCATGAGCCTCCGTAAAGTCTTTCAAAAGTTGAAGTCTTTCAAAAGTTCAACAGACAAACAGGCGGATATTTCGTGCTGTTACAAACGAAACGACAAACTTATATGAGGAGTTCCGTTTTAGACTTATGGCGTTTTCTTTTCTGGCAAAAAATGTAGCATTTTGTAACATTTTTTTTATTCTACGAATTTTTTGTGTTCTTTTCTAAAAAAAATGCACACTTATAAAAAAATATTATGTTCTTTTCTCAAAATATTGCCTGCATTTGAGGTAAAAAATGCATATTTTCCACCCCGAAATCAAATGACGGGGTGAAAAATTGCCCTGATATTCTCTCATGTAGCAAAACTCAAATTAAGCGAACAAGTTAACTGGTGCTGTTGTGGTGCAGAGGATGTGTCGCGGCATGTGACACCGGAGGTCCGGGGTTCAAATCCCGGTATGGACAAAATTTTTTTTTTTTTATTATTCTGGTATTTTTTTTTTTATTCCATTACGTATTATTTTTTATTTAATAATGTTTTTTTTTTAATAATTTAATAATTTTTTTTAAAAAAAAAGTAAATTTTCATATATAAAATCGACTAAATTTGTTAATTTTTTGGGGTTTTTTTTTTAAAGTTTAAATAATTAAAAAAAAAATATTTTAAAGCAAAAAAAAAAAAAAAAAAAATATGTGATGGCCATCGCCGGGATTCGAACCTGAGCTGCCAGCAATATAAGCGAAAAACACATCCATCGAACCAGCAAATCAGGGCAATTTGCGTACAAAACAACATTTTTTGTGTTCTTTTCTGAGTGAAAAAAATGCAACATCGTTTCAGGGCCATGTCAACATTTTAAAAGTAAACATTTTAACAATGCACAATTTTTTGTTCAGAAAAGAAAACACCATTAAATTTTGAGTTAAAAAAGATGTGATTTTTGTTTTGATGGCACATCGATGAAAGTTGTCATAAATATTAGATGCTATTTAAGAATAAGAAATTCGTTCGCGTCAATTAAATCGCGCAAGGGGGTCAATAGTTATGGCGGTTTTAAGATTTAGCGGTTTTAAAAATCTTAAAAATATTTTAAAGATTTTATTTTCTACACATTTGTTGCATGCGTTATTAAAACATGCCAGGATATATCATTTCTTCTAAAATATATGATATTAATTTAACCCTTTAATGACCAAACGATTTAAAAAAAAAATATCTAAGTACCTAAAATCGCGATTAATTCGTGGTAAAAGAAAAGTTTCACAATTTTTTAAAACATATTTAGGCAATACGCGTTGGTATTACTGAAGAAAATCACGGAAAATCGTATCATTGTACCAGTAGTTAAAAAAAATCGGTGATGCTTTTTTATAACAAGAAAATTTAATATGGTCCAAAAAATCTATAATCATCAAAATTTTTTAACCCGCCTCTGATTTTATGATGACACATCAAGTGGGCTTTCATTTAAAAAAAATTTCATCCGATTTCGTGTAAAGCCTTGGATGTGCCAGATCAAAACAGGTTTAGATAAAATCATCGCGCTTTCCGCTCAGAATGGCTTAAAGTAAAAAGTCAAAAAGCAAATCAGTTCTACTCGTTAAGGCACGTCTTTTGGTGTATTAAAATGAACATGATGCATTAATTGCTACTAAAAAAAATAGGAAACAGATTTGCAAATTTCGCACAATTTTCAAAAATGCCATAAAATTTTTGCAATTTATTTTTTATAAACCCGCCAGTGATTTTTTTATGTAAACTCACAAAAAACTCGGTTTACGCAAGAGTCCACCAAATTTCGAATGAAACCGCGAATGTGCCTCGCGACAAAACTGGTATTTTAAAAAAATTACGTTTTTTCTTGCGAACTTTGATCTGCTGAAACTCCTTAACTATTCGTGGCACATTAACGGGATTAATTCCAAAATGTTAAGAATTACAACAGCTACCAACTCTAGTTCAACTTTTTTCATTTTATAGAGGGGGCCGAAATCCCTGATCAAAAAACCTCGAAAATTTAAAAACTCTTAATTTTTGGTTTCAAAATTTAACCGTCTTATAACTTCTTACCAAGCGATGAAGCATCTATCAAACCAACATTAAAATAATCTCTTATATGTACTGACTTTGTGTTATGCCGGAAAAGATTGAAATATAAGGAGAACTTAAAAAAAAAAGCGAAATAATGTAAAAACTATGGATTATTTCAAGCCATTTTAATCGATTTTTCAACTTTAACCCTCTGTAACTTTTACGGATAAAGTGGGGTAATCCTTAAACATTGCTCAGTGATGGTTCAAGGTCTTGTTTACACAACTGCATTTACAGTTTTTCATAATTCCAAAAACTGCCGGTTTTTTATAACATTTATTTCAGTTTCACTGAGTTGAAATTTAAAAAAGATTTCTTGATATATACCCTCTATCACTAGAGTGGAGGGTATAAAAAAAATTAAAAAGTAAAAAAAAATTTAAGAGGTGGAAAAATGTCCTAAAATTTTTCTATTGGAAAAATATGAGAATTTTTCTATAGAAAAAGCTTATACATAATTCTACAACCCCTAGTGAAATTTGATGCTTAACATTTTTGTAGAACATTTTAACAGAGTTGGCTACCGTTACCCTTTCAATACCGTTACCGATTTAAAACCCTTTAATATTGACTACCGTTACCGTTACCAATACCGAAATAAAAATCTTGAAATACCGTTACCGATAAAATACCATTACCTTTATTCGGATTTTTACCGGTATTATATCGGTTTTGTTTCGGTTGTCTTAATATTACTTAGGGCTGGTAACTTATCAAAAGCTAATCAATGATTAATACTAATCATTGTTTATTTTCATATAAATTTGACATTTGCAAACACTGATTAGCCTTAATCATTGATTATATTGTGATGAGTTACCAGCCCTTATTTTTAATTTTTTTGGAGTTAAAAAAAAAGTAAAATAAAAAAAAAAAATGTTTGTTCATTGCAAATTGTTTTGTTATTTGAACAAAATCAATGAGGAAATCGGTCCAACCAATGATCACATTCGCAATTAAGTAAATTTGGACAAAGAATATGTGGAAATTGGTCCAACCAATGATCAAATTCGCAATAAAGATATAGCAAGTCTGAATTGTGCCAAATCGCTGGTGTTGTTAGCGGTGTCATCCACGCAGGTCAGCGTGGAGTGGTGTCAAACAACTTTCAGTTTGAATTGGAAAGCTTTTACCAGAATTTTCTGCTTAAATGAATACTTTAACTTAATTCTATGTCATTAAGTTTTAAAAAATAACTGATTTTTTTCTGTATTTTTACTGACATTGTTTTCTGATTAAATTTTTTTTTCAAAGTTTAGCAGATTACTTTGTAATTCTACAAACATTTTATTTTCTCATTTTTTTTAATTTTTGTCTAATTCAAACGATTACAACTAAAAAATTCAAATGTAAAATAAATCAAATAATTTTGATAATTTTAAAGAAATATTTAGTTGTCCTGTTTTTAATAAAATTTTCTTTTGAAAAAATTTAAAAAAAAAAAAAAAAAAAATTTTGTTTTAAAGCAGCATAACTAAAAAAATTGTCGCTTTAAAAAAATCGAAAAATTTCTTTCTGTAAAATTATTGTGTAGCTCATTTGTTTTGTTCTATTTTTCCCCTGCCAATTTTTTTATAACACCAGGCCACACATCCACACTGCGGCTTTCCCCGGAAATGTCCTGTCAATATTTGGGGATTCGGAACAGCTGAATTTAACAATATTTTACTTAAATAAAATACAATTTCGCTGTTCAGGCTGTTTACCTGAAATCAGCAGATTTTTCTGCAGACTACCTGGTTTATCCAGACAGAAATTTAACAAATCGCGTCAGCTAAAATCAACAGATTTTTCAAATGGCTCAAAAGGCAGATTTTTCCCCTGATTGGACAAAGACATCTAATAAACACGTCAAAAATCAAAAATATATTTGTTGAATTACAATATTGCGTGATTTTTAAATTAAATTCTGAGTTAATTAATGGTATTAAATACAACTATATAATTATGTGTTTAAAATGCACAGAATTTAACAGTTTTTTTTTAATTTTTTGAAATAAATTTTTGATTTTTATGTTTTTTTTTTTAACAATTTGGTGACTTGTAAACATTTTTGATAAATTTTATTCATAATACCGGTACGTACCGGTATCGATGTTTCGGTAACGGTTTATCGTTACCGAAATACTCGAAAATACCGTTACCTTTACCGTTACCGATATAAAAAATATGTAATACCAATACCGTTACCAATACCGTTATTCGTTTCGGTTGCCAACCCTGCATTTTAACTATTAAAACGCACATTTTAGTGTTGTTCTATGAGGATATCTTAAAAAAGGACAAAAATTACCCCTAAAATGGGAGATAGGGGGTTAATGTATTCTAAAAAAAGAACGGCCATCAAATTTTACTATAGACATGTGTAAACATTATGTAGCTCAGAAGTCTATTTAATACATATCTTTGACCTTTTTTAGACGACTTTAAAAATAAAAATAGCTTATTTTTCCAAAAAGGATGTTTTTATATTTTCCATACTACTAATCCGATTTTGCCCAAATTTGACATTAATATATATCTAAGGAATAGTTATTTGCTTACAGTTTTTTTTCGATCGGACAATTTCCGTAGGTGTTATAGCGTTTTAAAGAAAAAGGATATATGGCAGGACCTTGAGTCCTTGCTCCGATTTAAGTAAAAATTTATACACATGTTGCATGTTGAATGTGTATCAACATGACCACTTTTTGTAATTTTTTGTGCATTATTGAAACTAAAATTAAATTTTTCAGTTTCAGGACACATGGGAGGTAGGCGTGCCCTTGCACCGATTTTTCCAAAAATTCATATTTTTCTTAACTAATATATTTTATGGTAGTGTACCAAATCTCAAAAATATCTGACAATTCCTTCTAATTTTGTCCCTTCGTTACATGGGAACGAAGCACTGTGCGGTGAGGCTCAGCGATGTTTAGGTAGAAGTTTAGTGTCGACGAAAAGTGTAAACGCAGTTTGATTTCTACATGAATAAATGTCACACAACTGTTAACAATGAAAGCGTAGATGATCGCATTCGCGAGGCATAGCGAAATTAGTGTTTTTGTGTATTCTTAAATTTAAGTTTTTTAAATATTTTCGAAAACTTAGTATACAGTTTCAATTGTACTTATTTATAGGTCACAAAACAGTAAACATCAAAATCCTATCTTCTCAAGTTCGCGAGAAATCTTTTGCTATTTTTCTCGAAAAATATTTTTTTTTGCAAAATTTTTTATTTATTTTGAATTTTACGATTTCTCACGAAATTGAGAAGATATGATTTCGATGTTAACTGTTTTGTGACCTGTAAACAAATTCAATTAAAGCTGTATACTCAGTTTTTCAAAATATTTAAAAAACTTCAGTGTCAAAATTTAAGAAAATACAAAAACACTAATTTCGCGATATCTCGCGAATGCGAGCAGCTACGATTTCGCTATTTACAGTTTTGTGACATTTAATCATGTAGAAATCAAACTGCGTTTACACTTTCGTCGACACTAAAGTTCAACCTAAACATTGCTGAGGCTCACCGTATCACAGTGGAAGATGGACGCGCATCGTAACAAAATCAAAATTGTCAGCGCTTTGATCGGTTGAACATGGGTTTGATAAAAGACATCCTAGGGGATAGAAAACCATTCATAAAATATTTATATGTCATTCACTTTGACCAGGGCGTCTCTCCAAAGTCCAAACATTTTCAGGTTTTTTTAAAAAATTAAAATTTTTTGGAAACCTTTTTTAAATGATGGAGTAAAACTATTTCTAAGTAAGCTAATATCCTGAAATTTTAACACATCTTTGACAATATGTGTAACTTATTAAAACTGCCCTTATAAGCTAAAATTTTAAACCGCGTTATTCGTTAATTGACTGCCAAATGTTGTATTTTTTTAAGAAATGTGTAAAAAAGACTCTTAATTATAGACTGCATCTTTTGTGGAACCTTGTGGATACAGACAAATTCAATATGGGGTGAAACTAGAGGTATTTATCTAAACGAGGAACTTTATTTCGTCTGCAGTAACTTGCAATTAAATTCAGGATAAGGCTCCAAAGTAGGGTCCATAAAAAGAAAAAAAAAAATTTATATATATTTATTTTTTTAAATTTTTATTTTTCAAAATTATTAAATATCAGCTTCAACCTATTTAGATATTTTCAAAAAAAAATTGGTGATGCTGCATAGGCTTGAGAAACTAACTAAATACCCAGCAAAATTTGGCATTACTAGTAATGGGATTTGCAATCCTGAACAAATGTTAATAAGGAGATACTTGTTGAAACACTAATTAATTTAACAAGGGCGTGAGACAAAAATAAATAGTGATGAGTAGGGATGAGATTTCCATGCAAATGCATGTTTTTTGTCGATAGTCTAAAAACAATATCGACCAATTATCTTTCCGAATCAAGAAATTTGCGTTAAAATGGCATCGATTTGTTTTTGCATATTTTTGCATATTTTGGTGAAAATGCATATTTTTGCATATTTTAATTTTAAATGCATATTTTGTGCATATTTCAAACTTTTAAGTGCATATTTTTGCATATTTTCGCATAAATTAGCAAAAACACAAATTGAAATTTATTTTTTCCAAAATTTATTTAAAATTTTAAAAAATTTATTTTGAAAATAAGAAAAAAATTTTTTTTCTTTTTATTTTGTTTTAAGATTTTCTAAATTTCTAAAAAAATCTTGCTAATATAAAGTTTTAAATGTTACTATTTAAACCTGACGTTATTTTTTGCTTTTTTAAAAGTTTTTCCTATGAAAACAAAATTTTTATTGTGCACATTTTATTTTTTAGTGCATATTTTAAGGTTTTTTAGTGCATATTTTGAATTTTTTAGCGCATATTTTAAGCGCATATTTTCGATTTTTTAGTGCATGAAAATCTCATCCCTAGTGATGAGAATTAAGATAAATTAGTACTTAGTTACTCTCGTTTTACTAAAAAGGAGTAAAAAACCAGTTCCAATAAAAAGTAAAATTGCTATTTACCAAATGGGAGTAATAAACACATTTAAGTGTTAAAAATAAAAAAAAAGTTAAAAATTGTCAAATTTTCATTGAGTTAAGTAATTCGACACAGCAAAACTTATAATCTCAATGTATGGATGGTAGACAATGAGTCCTACTGTACATAAGGTCCTGATACACGAAAGTGAGATTATTCAAAATTCGGTGTTACCAGTTGGTAATAAAAATATTTTGAACTATATAAGCAATTCATTAACTAACTTATACAATTCAAATATTAGGTCAGTTATCAGAAGAATCGTTAGAAAGGTCGCATAAATATTTTAAGATTTACAAAAGCAATTTTATCAGAAAAACTTCAAGAATAAACAATCAAAAAGATATTTTTCAAAAATTTATGCTAGAATCAGATCCAAAAATTTCCATTTTACGTGAAGAAACATCGAACTTCGTAAAAAAGTTTCCTTATCCAAAGGAACTATTGCAACTAATACAAAAGAACTAATTTTTTTTATTTTATTTATTACGATATTGCATTATCGTGTCTATGTTAATTTGTTTTTTAATGTTTTAATCCTGTTATTATTCATTTTTGGTTTATTACTACTATTTATTTATTATAAATCAATAAAATAAAATTGATAAAAAAAAGTCATACATACGTGCCGGATATTTTAGTGTAGAGTGAAAGGTAATGTTTGCAAATAATGAATTTATCTTTTTTGTGCAATTTTAAATAGGTTTGATATAAGCAATTCCACTTATATATTTATATTGTCAGATTTGTTAACTAAAAAAGTCGATACATTTGGTCATAATTTACCTCAATTTTTTATATGTATTTTAACTAATAATGTTAAATGATATATATTTACTCTTTTCGAACGACATTCAGTAATAATATATCAAAAATGTCAATGATCTTAACATTTTTTTAGCATTTGTTCATATAAATAAATTAACCAACTTTGCATTCAATTTATATGTAGGGTGCAAGGAGGACAACAAACTTTGGTCACAGCTTTAATTGCTTAAAGTCCCCAGTTTTTAGAATGCCTTATTTTGTTTTACAACTCCTAACCGTTTAGAAGATATAGTCAAAAAACTTCGATGCGCGCGTTTTCCATACAAACCGTCCACTGTGCGTATATTTTATTTTATTGAAACCATAATATTTCCTAAGTGTGTACTCATATGTCCCTTTTGTTTATTTATAAATTATATAAAAATTTATAGTTCAACGCTTTTGTAGAAAAAAAACTTTTTTCCATATGGTTGTTATACGAGTATAAATTCTTTTTCATTTAATACCATTCAATAAATTGAATTGCACTTCTGATGTGGAAATGTTTATAAAAATAAATATTTGCATATATGCATTTATATTAAAGCGAATAAAAACAAAAATAATTTTGTGACATATCAATTTGTTGAACGAAACAAATAAAACGAATTTATAAATTGCACTGAATACATTATACCAACTGTCTTAGTAGTTTTACATTTCAGATATTCTGTGGAAATGTTCCGTTTAAAATAAATTATTTGAATTTAGTTAATAACACAAATCCACAAATATATAAAAATTTCCCGACCCAGAAATAAGACCCACTTACCTTAATATAGTTTTCCATCCTGAATTCGATTCCGCAAACAGAATTGAATTTTATCGTTAGGTTTCCCTGTAATTTAGAAGAAAAGTCCGAAAAGTGAACTGACCAAATTTGCAAATTTTACCACGCTAAAATTTTTTTAAATTTTTAAATTTTTATTTCTGTATGTTCAAGTCGGATTTATTACGAAGAAAATAATGTGTTTTGTTTTTAATAATATCCTTTAAAAATTGTAGAAGTTACATGCATTTCAACAAAGATACATAAATTCTGTTTTTTTTCTGGTGTACCGAATGAAACAAATAGAAGTGTTGATGTAAAAAACTGAATTGATGCCTCTTTGTTCAAATGCATGTAACTTCTATAATTTTTGACGGATTTTATTAAAAAACCTCTTATTGTCTTCGTAATAAATCAGCCTTTATCTGAAATTAAAAAAAATGTAAAAAAATTATAATTTATGCTAAGTATCTGACCGAAAAGTTCGGCCAAAAACGGTATTTGGTAAGATTTTGTCAATAAACATGAGGCTAAATTGATTTAAATGTACTCCAGATTTAAAAAATGTTAACATTAGTTTTGACAATGCTAAAAACTAGTATTTTTTACCAAAAACGCTAACGTTTGGTCTCCACGAAGAAGTTGATTAAATATGATCCGATCTATTCAGATCTTATTAGAATACTTAGTAACATATATTGTACCTAAGCAGAGCTTTTATATCCGAACTTTTTCCCCCTTTTCGAGATCTGTTAAGATATAAATACTGATCAGATTTTAATCTAGTTATTGGAGGCATATCCATAGGATCTGATATTAAAAAATCTTAACAGATCAGTCCAAAACTTATACATTTTTAACTTATATTTTTTTTTATTCTTTGTTTAATATTTTCTTTTTTTCTCTGTCGAGGAACATTTGCTTTGCAATGCCTCGTATGTATGGGTAACATAGCCAGAAACACTCAACAATTTCCTCTTATTGTCATTGTTTAATGCTATTTATTCATTGAATTTTGTACACTAGTGTTGGCAACAAACTTGTTTTGGAAAGCCTCAATGATGAGCATTTAACAAAAAAAAAAAAAAATAGTTCAGAAAGTTAAATTTAACTTACTGTTAGCCGAATCCACGAATACCCTGCATAATGGCAAGAATATTTTGAATACAAATCAATTTAAGTTTAACAAATGAGAGTGATTTTATATTTATCCGTGATTAATTAATTAAAAATTAATTTTCAAACGTGAAAGAAAATAAAAAAAAATTGGTTAGAAATTTTTTGAGTAAAAGCTTTTTTTTTTTTTGTAATTTTTGTAAAAAAAAATAAAAATTTGTTTTTAGTGCAAATTTTTTTTTGATTATAAAATTTTTTTGGATCTAAACATTTTTTTTGTGTATTTTTTATTTTTAGTGTAAAAATATTTTTGTGTGTTAAAAATACGTTATAAAATATTTTTGTGACTTACCAATGTTTTTAAAACTCTTTTAATGGTTTTTCGACACGTGAATTTAAAGTAAAACCAATCTGAAATTCACGGTTTTGCTAATAACTTTTGAACTACAGGACCAATTAAATAACCGAAAAAATAACGAATTGTAAATACCGCACATAAAAAAAAAATTGAGTAAATTTTTAATACTATTGAGTAAAAAATTACTCAATTTTGCTCCAGTAACCGATTTAATAGTATGTATTGAGTAAACTTTTAATCAAATTTTATTTAATGTATGCCAAAAAATTTGAGTTAAATTTGTAATTGACACAATTAAAAAAAAATGCCTGCGAATTTCGTACTCTTTCCCAAAACATTAAATCATGATAATGTTTTGCGGAAGATTTGGGCGTACTTGCCAAAGCAAAGTTTTTTTTTAGAAAAAATAATGTTATATTACTTTGCTGTTCCATCAGTGTTGCCACCTCATGTGTAATTACACATATCATGTGTAATTTGTTTTTGCATGTGTAGCCCATGTGTGATTGTCTGCATGTGTAATTTATGTGTAATTTAAAATTTTTATTTTTTTGAGCACTTTTTTTCATAATTTGTTTTATCAAATTCGGTTATGTTATAAGCAAAACCGTAAATTTTGGATGGATTTCATACCGAATTCACAGTTAAAACAAGTAGAAAATTTAAATTCGACTTAGCCGAATCTATGAATACCCTCCACCATTGGCGTATACAGAGGGGGGGCCCAACAACAACAATAAAAAAATATTTTTTTTTATGTATTGGAAAACACAAATCTTACGAAAAAAACAACAAACAATTTTTTGTTGTTAGGCCCTGAAAAAACAGTCCTGCATACGCCGTTGCCCTCCACAATGCATTTTTTAAAGGATAGTACATTTCTTAACGTGAAAAAATTAGCAATTTTGATTAGAAATATTTTATTTTGAGTAAAAAACTCTTTTTTTATCATTTAAAAAAAAAAAAAAAAATTCCTAATTTTTTTTTTGAGTGTAAAATTTTTTTTTAGTGTAATGTTTTTTTTACTGTAAAAATATTTTTGAGTGAACGCACGTGTGTACACAAAATATTGTTATTTTTGTAAAAAAAAACTAAATTTTTTTTGAGTGTAAAATTTTTTTTGAGTGTAAAATTTTTTCGAGTATAATTTTTAAGTTACCAATGCTTTTAAAACTAAACAAGTTTAAAAAGCATTGCTTTAAAATTAAACAAGTTTAAAAAGCATTGTTTAGTTACCACCAATGCTTTTAAAACTTTGTAAACACGTGGCATTTAAGATGCAACTGATATGAAATTCAGGGTTTTACTTATAACTTTTGAACCACTGGACCGATTGAGCTGAAATTTAATACCAAATAGACCTGGGGAACGGCAAAGATACCTGCCAAGCTTCAGCAGTCTCATTATTGTCTTCCAAAAGTTATTGTGTTTTTTATCTCGTAAATTCGTGAAACACCCTTGCCGAAATTTACTCTTTTGCTCATAACTTTTGAACCACTTGACCGATTTGGCTGGATTGCAATACCAACCTGACCAGGTAAATGACCAACATATATGCCAAACTTCAGTAGCCTCTGTAAAGTCTTTCAAAAGTTAGCGTGTTTTCTACGGACGGACGGACAGACAGACAGACGGACGGACGGACATCGCTAGATCGACTTAAAATCGATCAAGGATCATAAATATATAACCTTTATGGGGTCCCAGACCAATATTTCGAGGTGTTACAAACGGAATGACAAACTTATATATACCCTCTATCACTAGAGTGGAGGGTATAAAAAGCAAACTTTTACCAAATTTTTCTGAAGAAATGGATATTTTAACAAAATTCTCTGTCGGGCTTTCAGTTTTAAAAAACAAACTTTAAGCAGATTTTTTGCAGAAATGGATATTTTAACGAAATTCTCTGTCATTCAGCTTTAAAAAAGAACAGAAATTTTTTAGTAATTTTACTGATTCTGTTTGGTGAGTTTACAAAAATATTTTTGTGAATATTTTAGCTGAATTTTTCTGCTTTAATCAGCAGGGTTTTCTGTTAAAATGAGCAGATATTCAGCTGAAATCAATATATTTTTTTGGTGTTTTTCAGATTTTTCTCTGTTTTGACTTAGGTTATCCCGACAGAAATTTCGAAAAAAACGATAAATTTTAGGTTTTTTGAGCAGTAAAAACCAGACTTAGTGCGGATTACACAATGTCCAGTTAGCTGTTACTGTCGATTTAACGGAGTTTTATGTCAAAATCGACTTAATCGACAGACTTAACCGTTATATTTCGAAAATTTACAAAAAAAAAAGTTTTTAAAAAAGAGCATGTGTAATTCGTGATTTCATGTGTAATTTTGGCATGATCGATGTGTAATTCGTGATTTCATGTGTAATTTTGGCATGATCCACGTGTAATTTACGATTTTGTTGGTGGCAACATTGTATTCCATGCAAAACGAATTGAAATATCAGTCGAGGACCCCATTAAAAAACCAAAAGAGCTGTACATTTCGTAAGTAAAAATAAGTGCAAAAAAGTGTTTTTACATTTTGGAGAGTATAAAAGATTCGGCACCAAAGAATATAACACTCTAATTATTTTATGTACATTTGATAAACAAATGGAAAATTTTTTGCGAAAAGCTTAGACTTGGTGAAAAAGTAGTTTTGGTAAAAAAAAAATGATTTTTTTCACAAAAAACAAAATTATGTTGAAAAAAATTTAATGAACCCAAAATTTTTGGTGAAAAAAAATTTTGATGAAAAAAAGTTTTTAATGAATTTTTTTGATGAAAAGAAAAATTAAAAAAAAAAAATGATGAAGAAAAAATATGAAAAAAAAAATTTTTGGTTAGAAAAAAATTGATAATAAAAAATTTGATAGAAAAATTTGATGAAAAAAATGAAGAAAAAAAATATGATAACAAAAAATTTATGAAAAAAAAAAAATTGATGGAAAAAAAAAATTTGATGAAAAAAAAAATTAATGAATAAAAAATCTACACTCAAAAAATTATGTCATTAACTGTTTGTAGTTTATTTTAAAAATTTTACATTTAGTCGTTTTTAAAAGAAAAAATATTTATTTAATGTTCAGTCATTAATGACTTCATCTGTCCTTTGTTTCAAAAATAACACACTAAAATATAAAGACTTTCATTAACGTTTAATTTTTAAAGTCATTTATTTTTGTTCTGTAAGTAAAAACTACTGATTATTCTTTAAATTTTTAATGAATTGTGTAAGTATTTTTTTTTTTAATTGTTGGTATTTTTTAATGAGATGTCATTAGTTTTTACCTACACAAGTAGGTTATTTTTTTGTAGAAACAAGATTCAAAAAATTATTTATGGAAATATAAAAACATGTTTGTATCAAGTGACTTTGGCACGATGGGTAGAGTGTCTGGCCAGAATTTAGTTGATTGCGGGATCGATTTCCCAAAATTTTATTAAAAATTTTTAAAAAAATATATCAATAAAAAATTGTAAAAAATTATTTTTAAATGTTTTCGTAGGATATTTTTTTGGAATTTGTTGGTAAAAATAACAGAATTATCATTAATCTTTATTGTTTTCGTAGGTTATTTTTTTCGAATTTGTTGGTAAAAATGAATGAAAAAAACGTAATTTTTTAATGTTATTTATTTTAGAAAATTTTGTCAACAGTAAAAAATAAATATTGGTGTTTGTTAAAATAAATGAATAATTACTGGGATGGTTTTCAATTGTTTATTCACTGGTTTTAAATGTGTTTTTCATTTGTTTTTGCCTACAAAATATTTTGAGTGTATGAAAAAAAAAATATGATGAAAAAAAAATTGATGAAAAAAAATTGACGAAAAAAAAAAATTGATAAAAAAAAATTTGAAAAAAATGATGAAAAAAAAAGTTTGATGAAAAAAAAAAATTACGAAAAAAAAATTTGATGAAAAACAAAGTTTGATAAAAAAAAAACAATGAAAAAAAAATTTGATGGAAAAAAAATTTATGAAAAAAAAATTTGATGGAAAAAAAAATTTGATTGAAAAGAAATTGATGAAAAAAAAAAAAAAATTATGAAAAAAAAAAAATTGATGAAAAAAAAAATTTGATGAAAAAAAAAATTTGATAAAAAAAAATTGATAAAAAAATTGATAAAAAAATTTGATGAAAAAAAAAATTGATGAAAAAAAAAAATTAATAAAAAAAAAAAAAATTAAAAAAAAGTTTGATGAAAAAAAAAATTTTTTTGAAAAAAAAAAAAAAAATTGATGAAAAAAAAAATGATGCAAAAAAAGGTTTGATAAATCAAATTTGATGGGAAAAAATGTATGAAAAAAAAAAAAATTGATGAAAAAAAAGTGATGAAAAAAAAAAAAAAAAATTTGATGAAAAATTTTTTTTTTTGTTAAAAAATAATTATGTTACTTTTTATTCACCAGCTGGTGAAAAACGGTTTTATTCACCACGAGGTGAATTATTATCCAAGTTAGAAACCCAAGGTATTAAAATTTTTGGTTTTAAGAAAATGAAAATAGTAATTCTTGTTTTCTTTTTCGTTAATTTTTAGCTGATATATTCAAACTGAGGTGGCGTCCTGCAACATTTTTAAAATTAGACACCAGCCTAAAAACATTATCAAAAATACTTCATTTTGCACCAGTAACCGATTTAATAGTATGTATTGAGTAAAATTTTAATAAAAATTCATTAAATGTATGCCAAAAAATTTGAGTAAATTTTTAATTGACACAATTAAAACTTTACTCAAAATTTTTCGTTTTTTTAGGGTCGAACCAAAATCAAATAGCGTCGCCTAAGACGTAAAAAAAAAACAAAAACAAACACATCAAATTTGAAATTTTGCGTTTGATTTAGGTACCTCAATTTTAAATATTATAAACGAAAAATTATTGGGCGTTCCGCCTTACGCGAAGTAATTTGATTCAGGTTCGATGCTTAAAATAAGTTTTTGTGTCAAGTAAAAATTTACTTAAAATTTATCAATTAAATTTTTTAAAAAGTTTCACATTTTTTTTTAGAAAAAAAAACTTTTTTTTTTTAATTATTTATGTCTTAAAAATATAGAAAAATTTTATAAAGATGATTTCAAACTTTTATAAACATACACAAAAAACTATAAACTAAATGAGAATTTTAAAAACTAAGAGAATTAAAAAAAAAAAAAAACATTACATTTTTAATAAATTATTTGCTTAAATTTTTTTTAAAAACTTTTGAGTATATTTTCATTGCATCAATTAAAAAATTACTCAAATTATTTTGGAAATTTAAACAAGTGATTACTCAAAAATGTTTCGCTCATATATTTTCTGTGCGTGATTAAAACTTCCTAATTTACTTACTTTCTTTAAATTCGATTGGTTTTGTTGCAAAAATATTATATACACCGACAAACGGACAATGCTAGATAAACTTAAAATCGGTTGAGAATCTTGAATATTGTATACTTTTTTTGGTCCTAGACCGTATTTTGAGGTGTTACAAAAGGAATGAAAAACTTACATAAATCCCTTTTCTCTAACAAGGAAGGTATCATATGAATATACATATTTCGATATGTTGCAATTTATACATGTTATGGAGGAACGAATTCTCACTATTTTTTTAGGTGTCATTTCGTTGGTAAAAGGGGATAAATAGGAGGAGGAAAAATGGTATTCTTTTTTTTTTGATTTTTTTCAAATTTCTTCACTTCTTGCAGAACTTCCCGAATAAGCTACTAAACAGAATAATCTTAGATTTCACTATTCTATAAAATATATAAAAAGCAGAAAAATCGTAGTGTAAGCTATGGAGAACCTTCCCTGTAACTGACGGGTATGAAAACATAATATATTTTTTTTTTTTGTTGGACCTACCAAGGAAAAGACCTTGAATGAAGTTTACACTTGAATACTCTGGTGTATTGTAAAAATAAATGTGGTTGCATTTGACAAGAAATTATGAACAGATATGACAATACAATGATGGGAAATTGTATAGAGTAAAAATTTAACAATACCATACACATGTGGCTTGTGTACAGAGAGAACGTGCTCATAATCAACTGTCCTTTAGGCAATGACCAACTAATAGACATGATTGAAATTTACTTATAAACAAGTTAACTAAAACAAAAATCCAGAATATACAATTGAAAATCTATAATAAACTACAAAAAAAGAAGGGATGATAAAGAAATAATAGACAATAAAGTTATAACAAAACAGACTTTATATAAGAAAAATGTCTCAGAATCTGATATTTTTTCTACAGGAAAAATAACTCGGAATCTAATACTTTTTCTATAGAAAAAAATGTCTCACAATCAGAGTCAGAGCCTTTTTCTAAAAGAAAAATGTTTCAGAATCTAAAACTTTTTCTTATTTTTTATTTATTTTTATTTATAGGAAAAGTGATTCTGAGACTTTTTCTAAAGGAAAAGTGTGTCCAATTTTAAAAATTTTTCCAATAGAAAAAGTCTCCGATTCTGAGACAATTTTTCTAACGAAATAGTCTCATTTTTCTAAGAAATTGTTCATATAGAAAAAGTTTTAGGTTCTTTAACATAGTTCCAATAGAAAAAGTCCCAGATCCTCAGACGATTTTCCATTAGAAAAAGTCTCAGATTCTCCGACATTTTTTCCACAGAAAAATTTCAGGTTCACAGATATTTTTCCTATCGAAAAATTCCAAGATTCGGAGACATTTTGCCATAGAAAAAAATTTTGCTTAATTTCTGAGACATTTTTCCTATAGAAAAGTCTCAGAA
The DNA here is from genome assembly GCA_963921195.1 of Pegoplata infirma. Taxonomy (NCBI): domain Eukaryota; kingdom Metazoa; phylum Arthropoda; class Insecta; order Diptera; family Anthomyiidae; genus Pegoplata; species Pegoplata infirma. The sequence continues at coordinate 83,847,458 of OY992538.1, forward strand.
TCTGAGATATTTGTCGTATAGAAAAAGTTTCTGAGTTTGAGATATTTTTCCTACAAAAAAAACTTCTGATTCTGAGACATTTTTCCTATAAAAAAGACCTCAGATTCTGAGACATTTTACCTTTAGAAAACGTCTCAGATTGTAACAACAACAAGTTGCATGTAAAATTTCCATTCGTGATTCTGATTCTGAGAAAATTGTTTTTAAATTCTGAGACATTTTTTCTATTGAAAATGTCTCAGGTTCTGAGATATTTTTCCTACAGAAAAAGTCTCAGATTTTGAGACGAAAAGTTTCATATTCTGAAACATTTTTCATATAGAAAAAGTATCATATTCTGAGACATTTTTCCTTCTAATTCTGAGATATTTTATATATTTCTGTTAGAAAAATGCCTCAGAATCTGAGACTGTATTTATAGGAAATATATCTCAGAATTTGAGACTTTTTCTGTAAGAAAAATGTCTCAGCATCTGAGACTTAGACTCTAAAATATTTTTTCTATAAAAAATTCTCAGATTCTTTGACGTTTTTCCTATAAAAAAGTCTCAGATTCTGAGACAGAAAAATTCCCAGATTCTGCGATATTTTCATTTAAAAAAAGTCTTAAACTCTCAGACATTCTTCCCTTCTCAAATTCTAAGATATATTTTCCATAGAAAAAGTCTCAGATTCAGAGACATTTTTCCTACAGAAAAAGTCTCAGATTTTGAGACAAAAAGTTTCAGATTCTGAGACATTTTTCATATAAAAAAAGTTTCAGATTCTGAGACATCTTCCTTCTAATTCTGAGATATTTGATATATTTCTGAGACTATTTCTATAAGAAAAATGCCTCAGAATCTGAGACTGTACTTATAGGAAGTACTTATATCTCAGAATTTGAGACTTTTGTCTCAGCGTCTGAGTCTTTCTCTATAGGAAAAATGACTTAGAGACGTTTTCTGTAGGAAAAATGACTTAGAGACGTTTTCTGGAGGAAAAATGTCTCAGAATCTGATACTTTTTCTATAGGAAAACGTCTTAGAATCTAAGACTTTTTCTATAGGAAAAATGAATTAAAATCTGAGACTTTTTCTATAGGAAAAATGTCTCAGAATCTGAGACTTTTTCTTTAGGAAAAATGTCTCAGAATCTAAAACTTTTTCTATAGGAAAAATATCTCAGAATCTGAGACTATTTCTATAGGAAAAATGTCTCAGAATCAGAGACTTTTTCTTTAGGAAAAATGTCTCAGAATCTGAGACTTTTTCTATAGGAAAAATGTCTCAGAATCTGAGACTTTTTCTATAGGAAAAATGTCTCAGAATCTGAGACTTTTTCTATAGGAAAAATGTCTCAGAATCTGAGACTTTTTCTATAGGAAAAATGTCTCAGAATCTGAGACTTTTTCTATAGGAAAAATGTCTCAGAATCTGAGACTTTTTCTATAGGAAAAATGTCTCAGAATCTGAGACTTTTTCTATAGGAAAAATGTCTCAGAATCTGAGACTTTTTCTATAGGAAAAATGTCTCAGAATCTGAGACTTTTTCTATAGGAAAAATGTCTCAGAATCTGAGACTTTTTCTATAGGAAAAATGTCTCAGAATCTGAGACTTTTTCTATAGGAAAAATGTCTCAGAATCTGAGACTTTTTCTATAGGAAAAATGTCTCAGAATCTGAGACTTTTTCTATAGGAAAAATGTCTCAGAATCTGAGACTTTTTCTATAGGAAAAATGTCACAGAATCTGAGACTTTTTCTATAGGAAAAATGTCTTGGAATCTGATACTTTTTATATAGGAAAATTGTCTCAGAATCTGAGACTTTTTCTATAGGAAAAATGTCTCAGAATCTGAGACTTTTTCTATAGGAAAAATGTCTCAGAATCTGAGACTTTTTCTATAGGAAAAATGTCTCAGAATCTGAGACTTTTTCTATAGGAAAAATGTCTCAGAATCTGAGACTTTTTCTATAGGAAAAATGTCTCAGAATCTGAGACTTTTTCTATAGGAAAAATGTCTCAGAATCTGAGACTTTTTCTATAGGAAAAATGTCTCAGAATCTGAGACTTTTTCTATAGGAAAAGTGTCTCAGAATCTGAGACTTTTTCTATAGGAAAAATGTCTCAGAATCTGAGACTTTTACCGTAGGAAAAATGCCTCAGAATCTTAGACATTTCTATAGGAAAAATGTCTCAGAATCTGAGACTTTTTCTGTAGGAAAAATGTCTCAGAATCTGACATTTTTTCTATAGGAAAAATGTCTCAGAATCTGAGACTTTTTCCATAGGAAAAATGTCTCAGAATCTGACACTTTTTCTATAGTAAAAATGTCTCAGAATCTGAGACTTTTTCTATAGGAAAAAGGTCTCAGAATCTGACACTTTTTCTATAGGAAAAATGTGTCAGAATCTGAGACTTTTTGTATAGAAAAAATGTCTCAGAATCTGAGACTTTTTCTATAGAAAAAATGTCTCAGAATCCGAGACTTTTTCTATAGAAAAAATTTCTCAGAATCTGAGACTTTTTCTATACAAAAAATGTCTCAGAATCTGAGACTTTTTCTATAGAAAAAATGTCTCAGAATCTGAGACTTTTTCTATAGGAAAAATGTTTCAGAATCTGATACTTTTTTTAAGAAAAATGTCTCAGAATCTAAGACCTTTACTTTAAGAAAAATTTCTCAGAATCTGAGACTTTTTTTAAGAAAAATGTCTCAGAATCTGAGACTTTTTTTTAAGAAAAAAGTCTCAGAATCTGAGACTTTTTCTTTAAGAAAAATTTCTCAGAATCTAAGACTTTTTCTTTAGGAAAAATTTCTCAGAATCTGCGACTTTTTCTTTTAGAAAAACTTCTCAGAAGCTGAGACTTTTTCTTTAAGAAAAATTTCTCAGAATCTGAGACTTTTTCTTTAAGAAAATTGTTTAAGATTCTAGGACTTTTTCTATAGGAAAAATGTCTCAGAATCGGAGACGAAAAAGTCTCCGATTCTCCGATACAGGTAAAATGTCTCAGAATCTGAAACTTTTTCTATAAGCAAAATGTCTCAGAATCTGAGAACTTTCTATAGGAGAAATGTTTCAGAATCTGAGACTTTTTCTTTAAAAAAAATGTCACAGAATCTGAGACTTTTTCTTTAAGAAAAATGTCTCAAAATCTGAGACCTTTACTTTACGAAAAATGTCTCAGAATCTGAGACCTTTACTTTACGAAAAATGTCTCAGAATCTGAAACCTTTACTTTACGAAAAATGTCTCAGAATCTAAGACTTTTTCTATAGAAAAAATGTCTCAGAATCTGGGACTTTTGCTATAGGAAAAATGTCTCAGAATCTGGGACTTTTTCTATAGGAGAAATGTCTCAGAATCTGAAACTTTTTCTGTAGGAAAAATGTCTCAGAATCTAAGACTTTTTCTATAGGAAAAATTTCTCAGAATCTGAGACTTTTTTTCTATAGAAAAAGTCTTAGATTCTGAGACATTTTTCTTAAAGAAAAAGTCTCAGATTTTTCTTAAAGAAAAAGTCATCATTATCTACAGGAAAAATGTCTTAGAATCTGAGAATTTTGATATAGGAAAAATGTCTAAAAATCTGAAACTTTTTCTGAAGGAAAAATGTCTCAGAATCTAAGACTTTTTCTATAGGAAAAATATCTCAGAAAAATGTCTCTAAATCTGAGACTCTTTCTATAGGAAAAATTTCTCTGAGTCTAAGACTTTTTCTATAGGAAAAATGTCTCTGAATCTGAGACTTTTTCTATAGGAAAAATGTCTCAGAATCTGAGACTTTTTCTATTGGAAAAATTTGTCATAATCTGACACTTTTTCTATATGAAAAATGTCTCAGAGTCTGAGACTTTTTCTATAGGCAAAATGTTTTCGAATCCGAGACTTTATATACAGGAAAAGTGTATCAGAATCTGAGAATTTTCTATAAGAAAAATGTCTCGGAATCTTAAATTTTTTTATAGAAAAAATGTATCCGAATTTAAGACTTTTTCTTTTAGAATTCCATCTCAAACGTTGTACTTCTCTTCTGACTAATGGTGTTAAAATAACAATATCTTGCAATAATTCTCTCATACACCTCCCCCTTCATTGCTTCAGCAAACAAACATAAAGAAAATAAACTAGACAATGTAATACTATAGGGTGTTTTTTTTACTGTTACCGAACTTTAAATTAAAATAAAGTAAGGAAAAATATTTTTAATATCAATCAAACTGACTTTATTGGATAGATAATTTTATGACATTAATGTTTAAAAATGATTTGGAGCCATATCGATACCAAAAATGGCTCGTACATGCAGTAATCTGAACCTCCATTTTGACACAATTTTCACAGAATTTGAGGCCGTTTTTCGAATTTCACCAATAACTCGTCGAAGGTTTAATTCCAGGTGTTTAATTGTCTCTAATTTATCGGAAAAGACAAGTTACTTTACATAGCCCCACAGAAAATAATCCAATGGGGTTAAATTAAACGATATTGGTAACCAATTAATAGGATCTTTGAATAAAATTTAAGTTCGACGAAAAAAGCATTTTTTTGATAAAAAATTTCTACAATTTGGAAGCGTTGCTGTGGTGTAAGTGTTTGCATGATAAAATGTCACACGATACTTAACAAAAAACAACTATCAGCAGTTAAATCGGTTTTCAAATAAAGCAGTGTTACCAATTCAAAGTTGTGAACCTCTAAAAAAAACACCCTATATCTATATTTGTATCTATTGTAATATTGATTGACAAATATTGTATTGTTACAAACAAATAATTTCATAAATAAATTTCTTCAACACAATGCCCTAAATTAAGAGTTTGTTCAAAAAAAAAAAAAGTTTTTCTTGTTTGTAAATATTTTCCGAAAAGAAAAAAAAAATATATAAATTGAAATATACTGGTCTATTGATTGCTAACAATATAAAGTTTTCTCGAAAACAAATAATGGTAGTAATTAAAGTTACTCAATCATAAAAATATTGTAATAAAGTACCAACTATTATAGAAAATATGTCAAATCAATATTCCAACTTACATAATTGTTGTATAGAGCCTTTTCCTTTAGAGAAAACAAAAGTAGTAAATTATGCATTTTATTGTTTTGCGTAAACTTAGAATTTATTTTTTATTGTTTTTTAAAATGTTACAACAATAGAAGAACAAATAAAAATAAAAAAAAAGTTTCTATTTATTTGTTCTGATAGAAAATTATATGCAAATCAATGGGACACCTGAGGCCTTAATATTGTAAAGATACCCAGCAAAAGTTTTTTATGCAAAAAAAAAAATAAAAAAAAGTAAAAAATAAAAAAATAAAATAAAATTTTCAAGAGACTCCAAATAAAGCAATTGATAACACAGTGCAACAGAACTTTTTATACATGATCTATACCACAACACATTAAAGTAGAGATCGAATATAGTGAAAGTGCGTTGTCAGTTTCTCATTTCGTGATTTTGGCCCATTTAAAAGAACTTCAAAGTTTTAAAGATATACAAAGTTTTCAAATTTCTACTCATCAGTTTATGTCAATATGGGTATCAAATGAAAAAGGAAAATTCTGGAAATGAACAGCTTAGTTTTTTTTATTTTTTAGGACCTTTGAAAATTTGATCTTTTCATATCCTTGAGAATATCCAATATATTTTTCTCAAAAAATATATGTTACTTTACCACACACACTGAAACGAATTTGCTAATTTTCAACTTAAATTTATTTGATGCAACCAAAATTCGGTTAATGCATTTGCATTAAGTTTGTCACAATAGAATATCGATAGTCAAAACTAAATTCAGTTGTTATAACAGGTTTTTTATTTTTACAACTATTGAATTCAGTTGGGTGTGCCAAATTTTTAGCCAAATCGCAAGTGCTGCGGGGGGGTTAACGTTTGGCCCTGATTTTTAATGAAAATATCACGAAATGAATGAATGAGAACGTAGTTTAACTATATTCGACATCTGCTTTCTGTTCAGGTCTAAAAAAAACATTTTAAATTGTCACACGATGTAATGTTATGAAGTCAAAAAGATAGTACCTAAAATTAAACGTCCCATCTTTGCAATCCAAAAATCTGCTGGGTTTTAAATAGTTAAAAAGGAAACATTTTGCAAGAGTACAAGAAGAAGTCAAGAATGTTTATAATGGCATATTTGCCCACTCGTATGATAGGTTGGCATTTTTATACCCTCCACTCTAGTGATAGAGGGTATATATAAGTTTGTCATTCCGTTTGTAACACATCGAAATATTGGTCTAGGACCCCATAAAGTATATATATTCATGATCCTTGATCGATTTTAAGTCGATCTAGCGATGTCCGTCCGTCCGTCCGTCCGTCCGTCCGTCCGTCTGTCTGTCTGTCCGTTGAAAACACGCTAACTTTTGAAAGACTTTACGGAGGCTCCTGAAGTTTGACATATATGTTCTTCATTTACCGGGTCAGGTTGGTGTTGCAATCCAGCGAAATCGGTCCAGTGGTTCAAAAGTTATGAGCAAAATAGTAAATTTCGGGAAGGGTATTTTTCGAATTTACAAGATTAAAACCACAATAACTTTCGAAAGACAATTCTGAGGGGACTGAAGCTTAGCATATATATTTGTTGTTCCCCAAGGCTGATTGGTTTTGAATTTCAGCAAAATCGGTTCAGTGGTTCAAAAGTTATAAGCAATGCACTGAATTTCAGATTTGTTTCACCTTAAACTGTTGAAAACTCGTTAAACAAGTTTTAATAGCATGGTGAAATACCAGTTTTGTAAAACTTGTTGTTGTTTGTTTTCTTGTCGTGGGGTGAAGTTTAGTTGTTAGACAAGTAAATATTTGTTATTGTTAGTGTAACTGTATATAACGGGAAAAAATCAAATAAAGTATGTATATGATTGAATGTTAATTTGTTTTTGGTTTTTAAAGAAAAGGATGGTAATATAAAAATAGGAAAATATGTTAAATAGTTTTTTTTGAATTACATATATGTAGGTATAAAACAACAAAAATATTTTACAAAGTAATTTGTTAATCAAAGAATTTGTACACTAAAAAAAATTTACACTCAAAAAAAAATTTACACTCAAAAAAAAAATGTTACACTAAAAAAAAAATTTACACATAATTATTTTTTTGAATGAAATGGCAGACTCAAAAAAATGTTGACAGTCAAAAAAATTGTACACTCAAAAAAATTTGATTGATTAAAAGAAAGTTTGACTCAAAATAATATACATATTTCTAATAAAAAATTTGTAATGCAATTTTTTTAAATTTTTTTTAGAAAATTTCTATCAGATAACATTGTGGAGGGTATTCATAGATTCGACCAAGTCGAATTAAATTTTCTACTTGTTTATAAATAACACTGTGCAACAAGAAAAATGAGCCTCAATGGCTTCAACGCCACATGAAAGTAGACCTTCAAATGGACAAAATCACCAAAGGTTTTTGCAAAGTCAGTTCGGATTTCTTTTTTATAGCCCACTGAAGTTTTTATTTTTTTTTATCAAATGCGTTTGGAAAACGTTAAAAATACTATAATAAGAACACATCTGAGCTTCAAAATATGGTTTGATGTCTTCAGTAAAATTTTATGGCGGTTCTTTTCTTAGAACATTTTAACCCTCTAACTGCCATTTTAAGGGGTAATTTTAGTCCTTTTTCTAAAACTAAACACAGAAGTCTAATAAAACGTCCATTTAGAGGGTTAAAATGTTCTACAAATATTTTCCTCACAAAATTTCACTAGGGGTTGTCAAATGTTCAAAGTTTGTGCGACATGCGCAAAGTGCTTAAAAAGGGTCAAGTATAAATAATCAATGTTTGTTATTTTTTTTTTACCAAAGCAGTATTAGAAAATATCGACAAAAAACAGTGCAAATATACTTTTGAGCTAAAAATGATGTTCTGATGTGTTTTATAAAATTGTATGATGATTCTTTTCTTTGACCAAATTTTTGTCCTTTTTTTAAAAGAAATACAAAAAAGTCTATAAAAAAGGCAGTTAGAGGGTTAAAATGTTTTACAAATATTTTCTGCATCAAATTTTACTAGGGCACGTCTAAGACAGAAAGTTCGTCTAGCATACAGAAAATGCTTAAAAATTTTAAAGTATTCAATTTTTTTTTTTTATACCTTTTTTGGACCGAAATATACAAAAAAAAAAAAGTAAGAAAGTTAAATTCGACTGTGTCGAATGTATTAATACCCTCCACGATGTAAAAAAGTTTATTTGCAAAAAAATAAAAAAAATAAAAAAATTAAAAAAAAAAAAATCGCCAAAAAAAAATGTTTTTTTTTTTTTTTAATAGGTTTGTACTTGTTTAAATACCATTCGGTGATCAATTCTGTTCACATGTGTAAACCAGCAGCCGAATTAAAGCATTTTGTGTTTTTAGGTTATGTTTAATTTACCACAATTTTCGAGGTGTTCTTACATTTTCGTTCATAACTTTTGAACCGCTGTACCGATTTCGCTCAAACTTCGCACAACTTTTGATCCCGATCTGCTATCCTATTGTATAGTAGTGCAGACACAACTTTTCAACGGTCAAGGACTCTCTGAGTTAGAGGGGGTCGAAATTTGACATTTTGGCCAAAGAGGTGTTTATTCTCATCCATGTAACTTCTTACTAATTGTTTTTAGCAAAATGTGTCCCAAATAGTTTAGATAGCTATTCCTTCAATCTTACGATAAAAATTATAAAAAAAAAATTGTTTTTTTTTTTAAATCCAAAACTTTTTTGACTTTTTCGTCAAATCGGGCCCTTTTTTTTGACTCAAAAGAAAGGGTAGGTCTTTTCCTCACCTAATTCTTCTTCGTCCTCATATATATTTTTGCTCCACCAACAAATTTCCGCTGGAACGGTATCACGCCGAATGGTATTTAAACAAGTACAAACATATTTTTTGCAAAAAAAAAATTTTCGTCGAAAAAAATTTTCGTCCAATTTTTTTTTTACCAATTTTTTTGGTAATTTTTGTTTTGTTTTTTTTTTTTTTTTTGCAAAAAAACTTTTTTACATCGTGGAGGGTATTAATACATTCGACAAAGTTGAACTTAACTTTGTTACTTGTTTTTTTTTATATTTCGGCCCAAAAAAAATATAAAAAAAAATTTGAATACTTTAAAATTTTTAAGCATTTCCTATATGCTGGACGAACTTTCTGTCATAGACGTGCCGTAGTAAAATTTGATGCAGAAAATATTTGTAAAACTTTTTAACCCTCTAACTGCCTTTTTTTATAGACTTTTTTGTATTTTTTTTAAAAAGGACAAAAATTACCCTTTAAAATGGGAGTTAGAGGGTTAATTTGGGCAAAGAAATGAATCATCATAAAATTTTATAAAACACATCAGAACATAATTTTTAGCTCAAAAGTATATTTGCACTGTTTTTTGTCGATATTTTTTAACACTGCTTTGGTAAAAAAAAAATAACAAACATTGATTATTTATACTTGACCCTTTTTAAGCACTTTTCGCATGTCGCACAAACTTTGAACATTTGACAACCCCTAGTGAAATTTTATGAGGAAAATATTTGTAGAACATTTTAACCCTCTAAATGGACGTTTTATTAGACTTCTGTGTTTAGTTTTTGAAAAAGGACTAAAATGACCCCTTAAAATGGCAGTTAGAGGGTTAAAAGATTCTAAGAAAAGAACCGCCATAAAATTTTACTGAAGACATCAAATCATATATTGAAGCTCAAATGTGTTTTTATTATAGTAAAATATTAAAACTTCAGTGGGCTATAAAAAAGAAATCCGAACTGACTTTGCCAAACCCTTTGGTGATTTGGTCTACTTGATGGTCTACTTTCATATGGCGTTGAAGGAATTGAGGCTCAATGCGATGACCCAAAATTTGTGGCACAGTGTAATCCGATTTTCTGGAAATTTTATATAAACGGGTTTGGTGTATTTTTCAATACACGAGTACAATATTTCTATAATTATTCTTTATTCGGCCAAAATTGCGGCATAATATTCGCCTCGATTTTATGATATTCGGTCACTAATGGTTATTTATTACAATTTTTGGGATGTGCTTACATTTTCACCTTTAATTTTTTCCATCTTACTTCTATCTGACATATCAGACATTTTTCAATGTTTTTTAAAAAAAAAAATGCGCTACTGGTTTATTGTCAATTTAAAACCGAAATCTTTTTATTTTACAAAGTGTGACTTCCCAACTATTCGAGAACCTGTTTTGGAAAAAAATTCGAGTAATTGATCATTTTAAATGGTGTATGAAGAAATTCAGACAAATCAGTTGGTTTTTTAAAAATATTGGTCGCCATGTTGGATCCTCCATTTTGAATTTCGAAAATAAAACTTAAGATTCTTTTTACGAAACCACAAAAGCCCGTGTATACAGAGTTTTAAGCTATCCTCTGAATCTAAATTTTTGGCTGCGGCCAAACAGCACTATTCGGCCAGTGTTGGATTTCTCTCACACTTTTGGCCGGATACCGAATAATTATAACAATATTGTACTTACGTGTTGGAAAGTTCGCTAAATCTGTTTATAAAAAAATTTAAGCAAATCGGGTTATTAAAAAAATTGGTCGTCATGTTGGATCCACCATTTTGAATTTGGAAATTTAATATCAGACTTTAATTTAGCAACCCCAGAAACCTGTGCGATAAGAATTTTAAGTGAGTCAGTTATTTAAAAAAAAAATTATCGCCATGTTGGATCTGCCATTTTGAATTTCGAAAATCTAACTTCAGATTCATCTTTAGTGACCCAAAAAAAAAAAAAACGGTGAATAAAAATGTTCATGCAAATTGGTTGATTTTTTAAAAACGTTGTCCTTTATGTTGGATCCGCCATTTTAAATTTTGACAATCCAACTTCAGATTCTTCTTTAATGACCGCAAAAGCCCGTTATAAAGAGTTTTAAGCGAATCTACAAATTTTTAAAAAAATTGGACGCCATATTTGATTCTACATATTGAAATTCAAGAAGTCATTCAAAAGTAAGTATTTTTTAATAATTTGAAAAAATTTAAAAAAAATATGAAACCCATACCAATTTTTGAGAGAAGGGTGACCCGGTTAACAAAGAACCTCAGATAATTGTCTTCCATCCAATTTTGATGCGATGAACACGAATATGAAACAAATTTTAAAATCGGTTTTCGAGATACCGCCTTTTGAAATTTACTATAAATTACAGTATTTTTCTAGGTTCACGAAATTAAAAAAAAAAATAAAAATCGCAAAATTTCTTTCCCTTGACCTATTCGTAGATCTTGAGATGATCTTTCATTTTAAATTTTAAGCCAAATTCGTTCATTGTAACCTGCGGCGCCTTTCGATCAAAGTTTTGGATTTTTTAAATATTTCCACCAACATTTTGGATTTTTGAAATATGAAAAAAAAAAAATAATTAGCAATATTTTTTTTATTTTTTTTTCACTGATTAAGTATTTCATAGAGCTTGACACAAACTTTTTTTATACCCTACACCACTCTGTGGTATAGGGTATAATGAGTTTGTGCTGATGTTTGTAACTGCCCGAAATAGTGGTACAAGGCCCACCTTTGAGTGAATCAATCAACTCAGAATACTACATTTTTTACTTCCTCCTATTTGACGAGAATTATTAGTAAAATTGCAAGTTTTTTTTTGTAGTTTTACAAGCTTTTTACTAAAAAACTTGTTAACTTACAACTTTTTTGACGCAATAAAATTTACAAGGAATTCTCGTAAATTTTTTATATTTTTTTTTGTAAAATTAACTCGGAAATTTGTAAAATTACAAAAAAAATGTAAAATTTAAAAAAAAAAATGTAACTTTCGATCAAAATTTTTTTGTTAAAAAACAGGGAGAACTGTTAAATATTCGTAAAATGGGATTACACGACTTTTTCTAGTAATTTTACTAGGATTTTTTTGTGTGTAGTTTTTGCTCGTACACTTAAGAAAATCTAAAGTTGAGAAAAAAATGCCACTGTAATGAAGTTACAAAGGAAATGAATATACAGTTTATTCTTAAAATGTAAAAATTTGAAATTCTATAAAATCAGATAACATGTATTTTCAATAAGATAAATTTAATAGCCCAGTTGGCAAAATAAAATCACACCTGACATACTGCTGACTCTCCCTTTATGAAATCGCTGACATCTTCATACAATTTTTCAAAATGTCATCAATGACATGTCATCAGTTGGTCAGCAGTGTCCAGCACTATTCGGTGGCCACTAACAATTCGTTTAAACAACCGCTGACCAACTGCTGACATGCCATTGATAACATTTTGAAAAATTGTATGAAGATGTCAGCAATTTTATAAAGGGAGAGTCAGCAGTATGTCAGGTGTGATTTTTTTTGCCGACTGGGAGGTATTCAAATATTTTTTATTTAAATGTTCAACCAACTTGTTATCAATTGATTAAATGAACCATAGTTTACACAAATAGCACTGTGCAACACGATTTTGTAACTTGAATGGGATCAAAAATAAATGAAAGTATACCATAAGTACACTCAAATAAAAACCTTGTAAAATTACAAGAAAAATTTGTAACTTTTTTTGTTTGCTATCTCCTAATTGACAAAAATTCCTAGTAATTTTACAAGCTTTTTACCAATAATTTTGTAATTTTACAAGGTTTTTACCAATTTAAATGTAAATTTAAAAATTTTTTGCCACGATAAAATTTACAAAGAGGTTTCGTAATTTTACTAGATTTTTTGCTACCACCTATTTTAAGAGAATTCCTAGTAATTTTACAAGCTTTTTACCAATAATTTTGTAATTTTACTAGCTTTTTACCAATAAAATTCTATATTTACAATTTTTTGGCACAATTAAAATTACAAGGAATTTTCGTAAATTTACTAAATTTTGTTTGTAAAATTATCTTGAAAATTTGTAAAATTACAAAAAACAAATGAAAGATTACAAAAAAAAATCCTGCGAATTTTGTACTCTTGCCCAAAACATAAAATCATGATAATGTTGGCGGAAGATTTGGGTGTACTTGCCAAAGCAACGTTTTTTTAAGAAAAAATAATGTTATATTACTTTGCTATTCCATGCAGTGTTCGAAAAAACGGTACGATATATAACGTACGTATTTTTCCAAAAAACACATTCACTAAAATTTTTTTTTAGTGATTGTGTTCGTATACGCAAACAGAATACCGAAAGTTATGATTGCGAATTTACGAACTTTACGATAACGTACTATACTTTACGATAATGCACTATAAACACAAACGCTATATCGTAGTGGTTGTGTGTTTTTGAACGATCACAAACAAAATAAAGTACTTTTAGTGTACTGTTTCCGTACATACAAGGGAAGTCTCCCTAGTGTTTCCCGCGGATCTTTATGGAATTGGTTATATTTTGTAGAGCAGAAAAAATAAATGGACACGTATTTTTTTTTAGCGGCCCAAATTCATATTTAGGGGGTGAAAAGTAGGGGGACGACAAGGCCATTTTTCAGTTTTTTTCGTTTATGTCCTATATTATGCAAAGAAACCTAGTCATGTTACATACCAAATGAAAGGTTTTTGGAAAACGTATCTACGTGTGCTAACAACGTGCCCAAACATGCACAACTTTTCGTCATATTGAGTAAAATACCTAAATTTTAGGCCACTTTTGTTAATAAGTCGAAAAAAATTAACTTCTTTAATACCTTTAATACCTTTAATACCTTTAATCTGATACCACACATGCCTGTATTAATTTTTTTTAAATAGGCGTAAATCGTAAAAAACTGAAAAAGGTCAATTCCCCCCCTTACAAATCGACCCCCCTAAAAATGAGTTTGGGCCGCTAAAAAAAAATACGTGTCGAATTAATTTTCGTTCTTAACAACATATCCAAATTTCATGAAGATCGGAGGGTGACACCAGGGAGACTTCTCTTGTTAGCAGATTTTTTGTTTTGAAATTAAAATGGTGATATCTCGAAAAATTAGCAAGATAGAGCAAAACGAAGTCCACACATGTGAAAAGGCCCGGTACTAACGTACCGTTCGTTACACAGAAAATAAAATCGTCAAATTTATATCAAAAAACATCAATTGTAAATCAACCAAATTTGATATCAACCAAACATTTAGTAAAAACGGCCGCCAGTTAGTCCATAATACAAAATTTCGATTTTGTTTTCAACAAACTTAGTCAAGTAATTTTATTTCAAAATTATTTTATCATGTCAAAAATAGTTTTTGTGTTTGTTGAAAAAAAAAATAAGATTTTTTACGTTTGTCAGATCAATAAATTATGTTTGTGTTTGTTGAATTTCTTTGTTGAAAAAAAATTTAAGATTTTGTACGTTTGTCAATACAAATAACAATTTTAGAGAACTATTACAAACTCGTTTATCAATTTTTTTTACATTTTTATTCAACAATCAATATTTACAAACGTTAGTTGATATCACAAATTTCCGTATAGGAGCACTTTCAGGGAAAAAGTTAATTGTATTCACAAATATGGGGGTCAATATAACAATTCGTTTTTTTCTGTGTTAGTGTTTTTTTTTTTCAAACATAAATTCCTTGCAAAACAAATTGAAATATCAGTCGAGGACCCCATTAAAAAACCAAAAGAGCTGTACATTTCGTTAGTGAGTGCAAAAATAAGTGCAAAAAAGTGTTTTTACATTTTGGAGAGTATAAAAGATTCGTCACCAACGAATATAACACTCTCACTTGTTTTATGTACATTTGATAAACAAATGGAAAATTTTTATGCGAAATGCTTAGACTTGGTGAAAAAGTAGTTTTGGTAAAAAAAATGTTTTTTTTTTTAAGAAAAACAAAATTATGTTAAAAAAAATTTAATGAACCCGAAATTTTTGTGAAAAAAAATTTTGATGAAAAAAAGTTTTTGATGAAAAGAAAAATTTTTTGATGTAAAAAAAAAATTGATGAAAATAAATATAAAAAAAAAAATTTTTGGTGAGAAAATAAAAATATAATAAAAAATTTTATAAAAAAATTTGTTGAAAAAAAATTGATGAAAAAAAAAAAATTATGAAAAAAAATTGATAATAAAAAATTTGATAAAAAAAAAATTGATGAAAAAAATGATGAAACAAAAGTTTGATAAAAACAAAAAAATTATGAAAAATTTGATGAAAAAAAAATCGGGGTTGGCAACCAATACCCACCTAGAATAACGGTATTTGGCTATTGTACCGCAACCAAAAAAGATATGGACATTTTCAAAAACGATTATGAAAGCTGATGAAATTTCTAGTATTTTAAATGCGTCACTTCGTGTTTCTACCGGTTCATTTTAGTTATATAGGCCAATACCGTTATAATACCGTTTCAAACGGTTTTATAAAGGTATTGACCTATATTTCGAAATCGAACCGGTAGAAACACTAAGTGAGACATTTAAAATACTAGAAATTTCATCAGCTTTCATAATCGCTTTTGAAAATGTCCATATCTTTATTGGTTGCGGTACAATAGCCAAATACCGTTATTCTAGGTGGGTATCGGTTGCCAACCCTTTTTTTAAAAAATTGATGATAAAAAATTTGATAAAAAAAATTGATAAAAAAAATTATGAAAAACAAAATTCTGATGAAAACAAAAAAATTATGAAAAAAAAATTTGATGAAAAAAAAAAAAATTTGATGAAAAAAAAAAAATGGATGAAAAAAATTAACGAAAAAAAAAATTTAATGAAAAAAAAAATTAATGAAGAAAAAAAATAATGAAAAAAAAAAAAAATTTGATGAAAAAAAAGTTTGATGAAAAAAAAAAAATTATGAACAAAAAAAAAAAAAATTGATAAAAAAAAAAGTTTGATGAAAAAAAAAAATTGACAAAAAAAAAAAATTGATGGAAAAAAAAGAATTTTTTGTTGAAAAATAATTATGTTACTTTTTATTCACCAGCTGGTGAAAAACTGGTTTATTCACCACGAGGTGAATTAATATCCAAGTTAAAAGCCCAAGTTATTAAAATTTTTGGTTTTAAGAAAATGAAAACAGTAATTCCTGTTTTCTTTTTCGTTAATTGTTAGCTTATATAGTCAAACTGAGATGGCGTCCTGCAAATTTTTTAAAATTAGACACCAGCCTAAAAACATTATCATGTTAACCAATTTAAATTTCGATCCAAATTTGTTTGTTAAAAAACAAGGAAAACTTTAAAATATTGATAAAATGGGATTACGAGACTTTTCCTAGTAATTTGACAAAGTTTTTATTTTGTGTGTATGTCACATCAAAAGTATTTTTCCACTGTAGCACAGTGTAATTTTTGGTCCAAAATTAAATTGAAGAACATTCAGCCTTACCATAGAAAAATAAAATATATTTAAAATCAGCTTTTATTTTAATTTCCATACAAATTGTTTTTGTTTTTAAAATCGGCTTTCAAAAAATGTATACACTCAAAAAAAAAAAGTTTGTAAAATTATAATTAATATTTTTGTCTTTTTACAAAAATTGTTGTATATTTAATAAAACGAAAACTACATTTTGCTTTGTATTTTACTATTATATGTTGGTAAATTTATTTTACAAATTTTTTAGTTAAATTTACAAAAAAATGAATTATTTTACAAATTAAAAAAATAATTCAAGGTGCTTAGTTTTTTTACACAAGAAAACTGTAATTGTACAACAAAATTTTACTTGATGTAAATTAGTCTTTCTACAAAAAAAAAATATTTTATTACAATTTTTTTTTTTAAAAATATTTTTTAAATCGTTTACAAGGTTTTCAATTTTTTAACACAAAAAAAAATGTAATTAAACAAAAAATATGTATTGAAAAGTACATAATTCCAAGGTAATTTTACAAAACTTATTTTATTACTAGATTTAATGTTGTTTTACAAAAAAAAAAAAAATTAATTATGCAACAATAGGACACGCAAAAATTTTCTAAGTTCGTTTTTTTTTTGCGTTTTGGAGTAAAAAATTTAGTTAAAAATCATTTTTTATAAATAAAAAATTTCATAGAAAAAATTTTTGGAAATTTTTTACGAACACGAACATTTTTCAACTAAGCTTTAGCAAAAAAAATGAATTTTTACACCATTTTTTGGTAATTTGCGTTAAGAAAAATACCAAAATTTTTATGTGTTTCTACTATATAATTGTTTTAGTTTTTTTTTTTTATTTTTACCATTTTCTTGGAAATTTTACCATACTTTTTTGGTAATTTTTTTTTTTTTAATTTGGCAACTAAAATGTCAATAAAAAGCTGTCAATTATAAAAATTAAGTTTTTCCTAATTTAACAGGAACTTAAACATCCAATATACAATATTCATTTTTTTTTCTGATTTCTTAAAAATACTTGTGAAAATAATTAAAAATTCGAATTTTTTTTTTTATTTTTTTGACAAATTTTTCCTGAAAATATAAGAAATTTCTTGTGTAGCCTCCTACGCAATTCTCATATGTTCTACTTAAGAAAAACGAAATGCCGAAAAAAAATTAAAAAAGTGCAGTGTTATACTTTAAGAAGTTTGTTAAAAGTTTTCAAGTGAAAAAAAAAAAAAATCATTTCATATTGTTGAAGTGCTACTCCATTTGCCGAAGAAGGAAAAACAAGATGCACCAATGGAAAAAAACCTTTAAATTTACAAAACAAATATGTAAATAAACCAAATTTTTTGTAAATTTTCAAAACAAATATGAAAATTTAAAAAACAAAATTGTAAACTTACAGAAAAAAGTTGTAATTTTACAAAAATGAAGTAGAAAATACAAAAACAATATTGTAAATTTACAAATTATTTGGTTAAATTACTGTTTTACGGCAAAAAATAAGAAAAATGGTATATTTACAATAAAAATTGTAAATTTACCACATTTTATTGTAAATATACAAGTTTTTTGCCATAAAAAACAGTAGTTTAACCAAACAATTTGTAAATCTACAATTTTGTTTTTTTTTGATTTTCTACTTTATTTTGTTAATTTAGAACTTTTTTTTGTAAGTTTACAATTTGTTTTGTAAATATAATTTTTTTTTGCAAATTTACAATTTTTATTGTAAATATACGTGTTTTTCAATATTTTTTTGCGGTAAAAACAGTAGTTTAACCAAATAATTTGTTAATCTACAATTTATTTTTTTCATTTTATATTTTTTCTTTGTAAAATAACAACATTTTTTGAAAGCTTACAATTTTGTTTTGTAAATTTACCAAATTTTTTGTAAATTTCCAAAAAAATGTTCTCCTTGAAGTTAATATTTTACACAAAAAAATTGTAAATTTACATTTTTTCCCAGTAATTTTTTTGTTAAATCAATTTACAAATTATCCCCGTAACATTATGGGGATTCTTGCTAGTACATATTTTACAAAACCTGCCCCGTAAAATCACGGGGATTTTATGTCATTTTACAAACTTTTTTTTTTTGAGTGTAGTAAATTTGAAATTTAAAATAAACCTCTTGTTAAAATAGACTTTTTGTTTTCTTGTGGTAAGGGTCATTTTGTTTAAGAAATATTTTACATGTTTAAAAAAATCTTCATGTCTATTACTTGTTTGATTATTTTTTAATTCTTCAGGGTTGGCAAAAATGTTAAAAACAATTTGGGCCTTTTTTTAAATAATTTTTTATACCAAAGCAAAATTATCATCCCTAATACGAATGGTCAGCATAATTTATAAGCATACTGCCACGAATGAGCAATATTTTTTAGTAAAAACAAATACGCATACGCCTTCGTAGGTATATTTTTCTATATCAATCACATTAATTCAGACAAATATGATTATTTCAACTGATTTAATTGTATAAAAATTTAAATCTTTAATTCATAATATTCTATAAAAATTTATTCCAATGTTATTACAATAAAAAAAAAATAAAATATTTTTGAATAAAATCAATTATTGCAGCTGAAATCTATGAATTATTACAAAGTATAATTTAATATTAAACAGACAGTTTGTTGGCACCTTTCACAAAAGATTTACTATTGAAATTATTCTTTATTTAGTTTTTTTTTCCACTTTTCTTATTTGATAACCGTTTTTTTTTTTTTTTTGAATAAATCGTATAAATAGTATTGTGGACTATTCTTTATTTAATAGAGTTTTATAAATACGCAGCCAAGCTTTAAATATGCTTTTGAAGGATGAAAAAAATGAAATAAAAAAAAATTGGCAAACTATAATGTATTGAGTGTCAACTACTCGTGCTGCAATAAAAGAGGAATTAAAAAATAAAGGCTTAATCGAATATTGAAAACTCTACATTTCATTTTTAAAGAAAAGATTTAGAGACATTTTCTTTAGGAAAATATCTGAGGAAAATTTATAGTAGTATATATTATATAGGAAAAATGTTTGACAATCTGAGAATTTCCGCATTTTAAATTTATCTGTAGAAAAGTTTCAACGCCTTCGAATTTGAGAATTTTTCTCTCTTTACAAAAAATCTTCTAAAAATCTAAGAAAAATGTCATTAAGTTTTTCGAGCTCTTGAATTTGTGGGAGGATTTTTTTTTTTTTAACTCAAGATTTGTTTAGAAACACTTCTTAAGATCCGGTACGACGTATGTTTCACATATAACTAAAATTTAAGAAATAACTGTTTTTATACTTGTTTTAGGACTCCTACGCTAGTTTACACAGATTTTTATCCACAACCCTTTGCATTTATTTTCCATTTAAAATCTCACGCTGAATCTGGAAATGAAGTCCAAAATTTAAACCCAGCAAAAATTGGCATTACTAGTAATGGGTTTTGTAATCCGAAACAGATGTTAATAAGTAGTTACTTATTGAATGAAACACTAATTATTTTAACAAGGGCGTGAGACAAAAATACCTAGTGAAGAGTATGGAGATAAATAAGTAGTTACTGCCTCGGATTACAAATAAGGAGTAAAAACCCATTACCAATAAGAAGTTAAATAATTAGATAATTAAAACTTTTAAAACTTAACTTGTTTTTACTAAAACTTAAAAATTCCGTAATTTTTATTAAGTTTTTAAGTACTTTTTAAGTTAATTGAATTGTAAAGGTTAAAAACTGCAAGTGCAAGAAGATATTATTACTTAGAGGTGCTTTTATAACATATTACTGAAAAGTAGTTACTTTTGGGCTTAAATAATGTTAATGGTAATGGGTACTCATTAAAAATAATGTACTTGGTAATGATTACTTTTCACAACTCATTACCATGTTTTTGCTGGGAAAAGGTAGAACAGTTTTCGGAATATTGCTAACTTTAACCAAAAGATTTGCAACTGCTGGGGAATGAAAGTGTTTTTCACCAGATGGTAAATAAAACGTAAAAAAATTATTTTTTAACAATTTTTTTTTTTTTTCATCAACTTTTTTTTCATAATTTTTATTTTTTTATTAATTTTTATACCCTCCAACCACAGTATGGGGTATACTCACTTTGTCATTCCGTTCGATTCTAAGTCATTCTATTATAAATGTCCGTCCGTCCGTCTATATAAAACACGACTCACAAGGAAAGTCTTTCACAAGGCACTCACCGATTGTCCTAAAAGTTGCATAAACATTAAAAAAATTATATCATTAACTGTTTTAGTTTATTTTAAAAGTTTAAGGTTTTGTCGTTTTTAAAAGAAAAACCATCTGTTTAATGTTCAGTTTTTTTAAATGACTATTTCTGTTCTTTTGTTTCAAAAATAACAACATAAAAAATAAAGACTTTCATTAGCATTCAATTTTTAAAGTCATTTATTTTTGTTCTGTGGGTAAAAATAAAATTTAAGAAATAACTGTTTTTATACTTGTTTTAGGACTTTTACACTAGTTTACAGAGGTTTTTATCCACAATCCTTGCATTTATTTTCCATTTAAAATCTCACGCTGAATCTGAAGTCAAAAATTTGAAAAGCTAGAACAGTTTTCGGGATATTGCTTACTTTAACCAAAAGATTTGCAACTGCTGGGGAATAAAAGTGTTTTTCACCAGATAGTAAATAAAACGTGAAATAATTGTTTTTTAACAAAAAAATTTTTTTTTCATCAATTTTTTTTCATAAATTTTTAGTTTTTCATTAATTTTTATACCCTCCAACCACAGTACTCACTTTGTCATTCCGTTCGATTCTAAGTCATTCTATAAATGTCATTAACTGTTTTATTTTATTTTAAATGTTTTAGGTTTTGTTTAATGTTCAGTACATATTTTTAAATGACTATTTCTGTTGTTTTGTTTCAAAAATAACAACATAAAAAATAAAGACTTTCATTAGCATTCAATTTTTAGTCATTTATTTTTGTTCTGTAAGTAAAATTAAGTGATTTTCTTTAACTTTTAATGATTTGTGTACGTTATTTTTTTTTTAAATTGTTGTCATTTTTAAAGGAGAAATTATTAGTTTTTACCTACTTGTGTTGGTTATTTTTTTTGTTGAAAAAAAAATCAAAAAATTATTTATAGAAATATAAAATCATGTTTTTGAAGTGACTTTGGCACGATGGGTGGAGTGTCTGGACAGAATGTTGTTGATTGCGGGATCGATTTCCAAAAAATTTTGATAAAAATTTTTTAAAATAAAATTCACTAGAAAAATTGTAAAAATAATAATTTTTAATGTTTTCGTAGGTATTTTTTTTGGAATTTGTTGGTAAAAAAAGTGACGTTATTTTTTAATGTTCAATGTTATATATTTTAGAAAATTTTATTAACCGTAAAAAATAAATGTTGATGTTTGATAAAACAAATAATTACTGGGATGGTTTTCAAATGGTTTATCACTTGTTTTAATTTTAAATATGTTTTTCATTTGTTTTTGCCTACAAAATATGTTGAGTGTACCTATGATTTGTCATAACCTGAAGACATTTCCTCAAGGAATCACTATGTAAATTGCCTCTGTGACACATTTTCCAACTGGGATACTATACGAGGCCGTAAAGATTTTTCTTTTTTAAAAGGGGTCCAGAAATTTCCTATTGGGAGTCAAAATTACTCCATAAAAGTTTCGTGAAAATCGATAATTTCCTTTTGCTCCCAGTTCCCGTTTAAGTACGGTTTTTTTGGAATTTTTTTGGTCTTAAAAATCCCTGGTCTTTAATTCACAAACCCTATCTCCCTGCACCCAGGGCACTTGGATAAAGACCAAGTCAACTGCTTCTGTTGTCAGGCGCAGCAAGAACGCAACTGAGGCTACCTTACCTTGATGGATGCCTTACTTTTAATTACTAAAACCAATTTTGTTCCATTACACTATGGTTCCAAATCCATTTTTATTGGCAGAAATTAAAAAAAAAAAATTTAACAAATTTTCAAAAGCTTATACATTTCCTCAATGGCAAGACTATAAGCTATCAAGAAAGTATAATGAAAAAAATACTGTCAGTTTGCTAGGCTTTCAAAGTTGAAAGTTTTAAGACGTATAATAAAACCGGAGTGAAATCAATATTACAATTGAATAGTTCATGCGAATAAGGACGAATAGACCACTTTTTCGCAAACACGTTTTTTTGCATAAATGCATTTTATTAGCAGAGCCCTACAATCCTATGCAGAAATTTTGGGGAAATTTTGACTTTTAAGGCTAAAAAAATGACTTTAAAAGTGCAATAATTCGTATATTTTTATATTTTTATTTAAATTGGTAGTGAACTAACGCACAATTTTGATTAAATACAACACAAAAACATACAAAAATTTTACTTTCGGTAACAATGTGTTAAAAGAACATTACGAGGAACAAACCGCACTTATTATATTGGCAAAAAATTTTACCGTTCTTGAGTTATAAGACTTTAAAGTGTGGAAAGCAAAAAGGGCGAATATCCATCCTTAACAAAATATTATATAAAAATTATTTAGCTGCGAGTTTAAAATTGATATTAGGTAAAATTTGAAATTGTACACAAAAAAAAAACAATCTTAGCACATACAAACATATTAACCAGATTTGCGAAAAAAAACAAAAATGTTTTCATGTCCTTTTATGTTACATCGTAATATGCAGTCAAGGGTTAATATTATAATTCCTAAAAATGTATTTAGTGTCATAAAGAATTACTACTGCATCAAAAGGCAGGAATATTAGAAAAAAAAATTAAAAAAAAATTTTTTCCTTGCAATCCTTAAATAGTGTATCCTCGAAGTCCTTAAAGTGTTACAAACAAATACCAACCATAGTTCGTCAACTTTTGCAAGTCTCGTGAAAATGTAGTCAAAATCTGCTGCAAAATAACACATTTTTATTCAAATTTCAATAAATTTTTTTGGATATTCGCCCTTTTTCCATTTAAGCAAAAAATTGAAGTCCAATTTTTGGCAAGTTCTCCTTCGAATACCTTACTAAAACTTTGTATATAGGTAGATGTGACTTAAACCTTTAAGCTAATACCAAAAAGTTGACAAAAATATTATTTTTTAACCGTTTCCTGCGTTTTTTTTTTGTCCCCTGTAAAATTCTACAAATGGTCTATTCGTCTTTATTCGCATGAACTATTCAATTATACAAACGGCAAATGGAAAAAAACAAAATTATAAAGAGGCTAAAGGGACAAATTGAAACCTAATACTAGTTCTTGATAAAAATTCCTATTTTACAGTTGATGCATCCTTAAGGGTACTTTCCACTATCACACTTTTCCATTATACACATCAAAATTTACAAACTTCCTAAAGATTTTTGAATCCTTTTTTGATTGAAACCCAGTCGTATCTAATAAGTGAACAATTTCCGGCCAAATTTTTTAAAAAAATATTTCGCTAACATGGTGAAATTACGCTTGTATAATGGAAATGTATGATAGTGAAAAGTACCCTCTAGCGGTATTCTTGGGTGTTTTTATTATGAGGATTTTGGAGCCAATATAGCCTATATCTTTCGTGGACAAAAAGTTGTGTTTGGGCACGAACTTGCATGAGTCTTTAAACTTGAAAGTGTTTACAATATTGTATATTTAATACTAAGATTTACATCTTTCCAGCATTTTTTGGCAAACTCCCACAATTTCCATTTTAGTTTAGCTCAAATTTCGGCCAAATTTACTGTTTTTTGCGTGACATGTTTTCAAATTATTTTTTTTATAATTTTTTTACCTTCCGTCAAGCTAATTAATTATGAAAAATATATTTTTTTTCCAAAAAAAAATTTATTTTACAAAAAAATTCAAAAAAAAAATTTTAAAATTATATTTTTTTTTTTTTGACAATCGATTTTTGATTGCGCTAAGAGATAAAAATCATCCCAGAATTAATCCAAGTGACCTTGCATCATTTTTTGAATTTATGCCAAAAAAAATGCATTTGGAACCATAGTGCGTTACTTAAAATTACTTCTAGTAATCCCTTACAAATATTCTCAAGTGTTACAAAATTAATGACATTTTTAATATACTTTTCTATCAAAATGTGGAGATTATACTAAAAAAGAAACAGCAAGAAAAGAAAATAAACTAAGGAAAAATTATTGGAGCAAAAATTGTATACAAAACTAGGAAATGATAGTAAGTACAAATTCATGTTTGGACATGAACAAAACGAAATCTATAAAAAAAATATTAAAAATGAACTGCAACAAACTAAAAATGTACAAAACTGTCTTCAACATTTATGGTTGTTAAATAATTGTTTTTAACTTAATGTTTCACACCCTCACGTCCCCACGTCCGTAAATAACACAGTGCAACAAACAAAATCCTAAAACTTCAACCGCAACTTTTTTTTATTATGATTTTTTTCTATAGAAACTTTTTCAAATTTTATAAATTTATTCCTGTAATAAAAAAAAATTAAAGTTTTGTGGAAATTTTTCCGAGTCATTTGCTTAAAGTGAAAGTTAATTCTTATTATTATTATTCTGAGATGTTATCCCAATAGTAAAAATTCTGAGGTTCTGAGGCATTTTGATACAGAAAATCTTTTAATATTTATACAAAAATTTTTTAAGTAGGTTTATTCTAGCTCGAGGACATTATTTCCTTTACTTTTTAAACCTATGATATTCTCATAGAATAATTTTCAAAAAAAGAAATGATGACCTCGAGCTAAAAAAAACCTACTAAAAACATAATATTTTAAAGGTCGAATGTAACGATTTTTATTTTTGAATAAAACTTATTGAGAATTTATACAAAAATTTTTAAATTCTGATACAATTTTATATAGAAAAGTACTTATGCAATTCTCACACCAAAAATTTCTATATTTAAAAAAAAATTTCGTAAAGAAAAATTCTCAGTTTTAGTGAGTTTTTTCCACTTGGAAACTTCTTAGGTTCTGAAATATTAAAATTTTTTCTATTCTACTTTTCTACAGAAAATGTTTAAGATACCGATGCTTTAATGATTTCTAAATTTTTTGTTTTCTGAAAAACTTTTTCCTAGTAAAAAGTCTAAGATAGTCAAGCATTTTCTGAGAAATATATTCATAAGAGAGTCTAAGGATTTTTTTCATAAAAAAATGTTTTAGTTTCTGAGTCATTTTTCCCATAGAAAAAGTCTCATAGTCTGAGTCTCTGAAATTTTTCCTACAAAAAACTCTTAGATTCTGATACATTTTTCAAATAAAAAAATTTTTGAATCTAAGACCTTTTTTTAAGATTCTGTGATATTTTTTCTAAAGTTCTCAGAATATTTTTTCTAAAATTCTCAGAGTCTAAGGCAATTTTTATAGCAAAAGACTTGGATTCTGAGTTATT
This sequence comes from Pegoplata infirma, assembly GCA_963921195.1. Lineage (NCBI taxonomy): Eukaryota > Metazoa > Arthropoda > Insecta > Diptera > Anthomyiidae > Pegoplata > Pegoplata infirma. Next base: position 83,873,060 of record OY992538.1, read on the forward strand.
TTGCTATCGAAAAATTCATAGATTTTAGAATATTTTTTTAATATTAAAACTCAAAAATTCTGATATATTGTTCCTATCGAAAAAATCGGAAATTTTTTCTAGGATTCTATGTCTTTTTTCCTATAGAAAAAGTCTCAGCTTTTTCTAATAAAAAGTCTCAGATTCTGAGACATCTTTCTAATAAAAATAATCTCAGATTCTGAGACATTTTTCCTAAGAAAAATTACTTAGATTCCGAGACATTTTTCCTATAAAAGTCACAGATTCTGTATAACTTTTCCTATATAATATGTAAGTCTTAAATTCTATTGCATTTTTAGTATAAAAAATTCTCAAATTTTTCTGAAGAAATTTTTTTTATTTTTTTTTATAGAAAAAATTTATTTTAATTTTACTTTTTTTCTAAAAAAAAAAAAATTAAGATTTAAAAACAATTTTTCTAAAGAAAACTTTTGAGATTCTGGAAAATTCTAGAAAAAATTCATACTCATGATTTTATTTCCACTTTTCTTTTTACCCAGAGAATTGTCAAATTTTCAATATAGAAAATTCTCTGATTTTTTCCTATAAAAAAACTCTTTGATTTTTCCTGTAGAAAAACTGTTAGATTCTTTATATAAAAATTGTCAAAATTATAAAATTTTTCCTAAAAAAAAGTTCTAAGAAAAATTCTCAACTTTTTTCTATAAATTCCCAAATTATTCATTTAGAAAAATTAACAAATTTTCGGTCTAGAAAAATTCCCAAATATTTCGTCAAGAAAAATTCTTGTATTTTTTATAAAGAAAAGTTTTATTTTTTTGAGACTTTTATCACATACATAGAAAAATTCTCACATTCAGAAACATTTTAGGATTCTTAGACATTTTTTATAGAAAAATTTCTTTAAAAATTTCTCTTATAGAAAAATTTCCCGATTTTTCCTATAGAAAACTTATAAGAATTTTCCTATAGAAAAATTCTCAATTTTTTCTATAAAAAAAAATTCTCAAATTTTTTCATATAGAAAAATTTTAACATCCCAGCAAAACTTAGAGTACCAAATAAGGTATAAAATAAGGTATAGGATCTCATATTTTATACATTGCAGCATTGATGATTTTAACAGTCGATGAGACTGAAAGTAATGCATCCACATTATCACAAAGACTACCAGTAAGGTATAAAATAAGTCATAAATTTATAACGAAGAATACGAGTAAGGTGTAAAATATATGATATTTTATAGGTTACGAGAAATGAAATAATATACCATACCAGAAGATAATATATAAGGTGTTACGAGTAGTGAAAAAGTAATTTTGTATTAAATTTACTCACGTGATTGTAAGTGAGTGTAAGTAGATAAAATATGCTCGTGAGTGTGTGTCGTTAGAAATTTCCTGTCGTGAGCCCATCTCTAGTTTAAACTTATGCATTTTTTTATAAAATAATTATTTTTTATGTTATTGTAATGCACTATGCATCCAATTATAAATAATGCATTATTTAAAACTTTCAAATAATACATAATGTAACCAAATATAAGTCATCCATGATTTAATGTTTAGAAATAATAAATATGAAATACATTTTTTCCAATAATCATGCATTACGTAGCAAATTATTAGTAATGCATAATTTTTTACTTGAAAATAATACGTTGTGGAACAAATGTTTGAAAAGACATCATAAAATAATGCTACAAATAAGTTATATACATTACCTGGTAATGAGTTATAAAATCACTACCCATTTCCAAAGTTTTGCTGGGATTCCGCGACATTTTTCTCCTAGAAAAATTTTAAGATTCTTTAACATTAGAAAATTTTTTCAGATCCTTGGACATTTTTTATTGAAAATTTTTTTCAGATTATTTCCTTTTCACTTTTTTCCTCTCTTCTTTTTTTTTTCTTTTCCTTACTTTCCTTTTTTTTCTTTTTTTGTTTTTTTCCTTTTTCTTTTTTTTTTTTTTCAAATTCGGTTTGGGGGGAAACTAAGAGGCGTATACATAATTTTTTTATTGCCATTAAATAACAATCATACGCAACGAAACATAGTGGTTTTAATACGACCATTCAGTAAGTACTGGACTGGTTGCAGCGAAATTCATACAGGCTATAGCTAATTTAATTTTCAGTTAAAGCATAAACGCTGGACCACACATGTCCAATAACTGCAACACCAGGGGCCCCTAATGAAGAACATATTAAGTATACAAAAACCTTATATGCTTTAAAATCACCAACTTCAAATCTGTATAAAAAAAATTTAGCATTTACCTAAAAAAAAGCCTTGATTGTTTTATTATGGAAAATGTCAACTTTCATTTGCTTTTGACTTCATCTTAATCCGATTTAGATAGTTAGATTTTGTGCCATTGTGTAATTTAAAACACAACTTAAATTAAATAAAAAATAATTTAAAAATCAACAAAACGAACCCCTATAAATACCACTAGTTTAATTTTAATGGAACATTTCTAAAAGTTTAGTGTATTTTGTTTTACTAAAGGATTAAAATTTAAGAGGATTTTATATTGTGACAAACCCAAATCATGTCATTTCAATATTTGATAAAATTGTTTTAACTGCATTGGAATATGAATGCTCCTTTTTTCGTTCTTTTTTGTCATTGTTTTTACTAGAATATTTTGGTGATTTATTTGTTGGTCCAGAAAAACCAAGAGTGAACGAAAAAAAGCAACATTTAAAACCATGAAAATGAACAAAAACCCAAAATAGAGAAATACATACATATTTTATGAAATAAACCAACCACAAATATACATAAAACTAACAATACGTTGAAGAATATAAACAGGACAATGCAACAAAATTATAATTTTTAACATTATTATGTTTCAAAAATTATGTCTTATTTAAAAAAATGTGACGAAGGACGCCACCTCAATTCAAGTATACCGTGGGTGACAATTAGTGTTTGGGAATTCGCGGACTTTTAGATTTCCCGGGAAACGGGAAAAAAATAAATAATTTCCCGGGAATCCCGGGAAATTATTTTAATCTCCGTCCAAATTTCAACGAGGTCATTTTAAATGAAGTATTCACATAAAATTTTATTTTAACCGCCAAAAACACCCCGATGTCTCAGACTTACGCTAAAAATTTGTGTAAAGGAAATGTTTGCTTTCTTATTCTGCAAAAAAAAAAAAACTTATGTAGCATTTTTTGGAAAAACGCAAATTTTAAGAGCTATGGCTCTTAAAAGCTTTGTAGTGTTTTTAGGTCACTTTTAGGGTCAAAAGTTCAAATCGACTGGCCTGTATGCAACCGACAGATCCAGTTCTTGCACTGATATTTTTTTATTCCCAATCTATCAGAAACTGCCGGTGGAGCGAAAGAACAAATACTTTTGCAAATCCCATACATTTTTTTTTGGGTGGCCTAATGTACATGCAATCTTTACAAAAAAAAATCTCATAAAATTACGAGAATTCCTTGCAATTTTTATCGGCTAAAAAAGTTGTAAATTTACAATTTAATCGGATATAAAGCTTGTAAAATTACAAAAAAAAGCTGGTAATTTTTTCTTGAAACTAGCTGACCCGGTCCGCGTTGCTGGCCCAAATATTGAGAAAAAGGATATTCCTCTGGGGAAGTAATATCCTTTATCTCTAATATGCTGAAAAGGAAAAATATAAAACCCTATTGTTGTCACTCTTTGATCACAGAGCGGTGACGTGCTCCAATCTACAGGCCTACGCCCAATTCTTATAAATAATAACTTTAATACTTACAAATTTCTCCTGAAAGAAAAGAAAAACCAGCATTCATTTCTTTGGTTACTCATCAATTGCTTCTTTATTTTTTTCACATTCATATTTATATTCTAAAACTCTTCCCGTTCATTAACTGACCTACTTTAATAATGTAAACTATGCAATTTAATATAATAATGCAATTCTGCAAACTTGTAAATTTACGTTAACAAAAATTAAACAAAAATAATTATGGAATTTAAAGTCAATGAACGGGTATCGAGTTACTTATGACATAAATAAAATTAATTGTAGCCAAAATTATATTAACCCTTAAAAGTTACTTAAAAATAGCTTAGCCCTAATCTGGCACCCAACATCCCTCCCCCCTTAACAGGAACGATCTCCGTATCGTTCAACTCCCGCAACTCGGTCTGAACACCAGCACTCGACGAATTTCTCCAGCACTCGATCTGTGTTGATTAATTTTATAAAATGGGATTTCAGCATATTGGTGCTCCTTGGCCAAACTGTAGCTTGAAACACTTGCAATATAGATCCTCTTCACCTGTTATTGTAATTGACTTTGCATATTGTTAGCTGAATGCCTGCTGTAGCCGTGCAAATTTTGCCGATTTGTTGACACCTCCCAAAAGTATTACTGGTGGCACCACCTCATTTTTCTTGTGGTTTAGGTTAAATGTTTCAGATCGATCAGAGTCTTTTAGCACGGCTACATCTTGTATTGGTATGGTTGTACTTTGTCTTCATTCGTAATGCGTTTATTCTTTAACAATTCCAAAAACAGCATTTTAATATTTTCAAACGGCAGATTATAAATAATGATTAGACATCCATTTTTATTTTCTTTAACGTAATACACATATCTTTTCAATTTCTCATATGAAACACCTTTATTTTTGAAAATTTGCTCATTAAATGAAACATACGGGTGGATTCAAATAATAATAAAGTTATTGCTAGGGTCCAACATTATTGCTTCGATAACAGGATACTTCAGCTAATCCGATACAGCCAATAAACGTCATTTATTTTTTTTTTTGTTCCTGTGCTGGTTAAGAGTTCCTCGTTGTATTGCGGCAATCAACTACGGATGGCATGACCTTACAGAGGAGGATGTTTTCTCTGGCTGTGTATAACTAGATTGTATATCTTATAAAATATTTTAATATGTACAAATCTTACACTAAACAATAAAAAATATAAATACTTAATTGACTGGTATTTTAAAAACTTAACCGAAAATAATAACTATATTATTTTTTTTTTTCTCTTTCAAAATCATCCTTTTTTTTTTTTTTATTTAACTAAATTTTTTTTTTTTTTTTTTTTTTCAAATATTTTTTCATCATATTTTCTTTTTAATTTTTCCATAAATTTTCTTTTTAGATTTTTCAAATATTTTTATCTTTGCATAAATATTTATAACTATGTACAGTTTTTATTTTTTATTTTTTTTTTCTTTATTTATTTTACTATCTCATTTATTCTTTCATTCATTCATTCATCCATTCTTTTTTTTTTATTTATTTTTTTTTTTATATATTCTTATTTTTTTTTTTTTAATATATTTTGGTTTTTTACATATTTTTAATAATATTTTGTTTTTAACATTTTTTTTTCTTTTTTTTTTAATACTATTTTGTTTGTAAATATTTTTTTTTATCTCTTTTTTTTTTTCATATATATTTTCTTTTCTTTCCTTTTTTCATTATTTTTTTTTTTTTTTCAATAATTTTTTTTTTTTTTTATATAATTTTTTTTTTCTTCTTGTTTTTTTTTTTTTTTTTTTTTTTTTTTTTTTTTAAATATTCTCTTTCTTTTGAAAAGAAATGTTTTCTCTTCCTTGGTCCTTATAAGCGATTTAATGGTTCCACCACGAATAGACATCTCCTAAAAGAAATGGAAGAAAGAAATCAAAGGAAAAAAAAAAATCTTACAATGTAACTGTGCGTATATATATATTTGGTCATATATATGGGGCATTCCATGCCAAATCACTCACTTTTAGGCCCGACCCCCTTCGATTAATTTTATTTTTGGATATGTTTTAGTACGTATTAAATGCAACTTGCAGCCAAATTTTCAGCCTTTTATACCAAGGTGGTGTTGAGTAATCAATTTTTCAAAATGGCGATTTTTTCCAAAAAATGAAAAAATTTAAATTTTTAATCAATTTTGACCAGTAAAAAATATAGATATTTTAAAAAAGGTTGGACAACGTTTTGTTGGTATTTAAATGTAGTTTTAGAAAAAAAATGTGAAAAAATTATTCGAAGTAATTATCACTTATTTTTTGACGTTTAAAAATTAAAATCGACTTTTTGAAAAAGTCCGAAACCTTCGATTTTTTTGTAAAAAACTATAAGAATTCTACTCTAAATTATGCAACTTTTAAGCCATAACTCGAGATGTGATCACAATTCTTTCTATTTTTTTTTTTTAATTTTTAAAATTGCACCTTTTATGTTTTGGCTCTGAGTTATTTTATATGGAGCTCCAAAAAAAAAAAAAAATGGTAGATACTGACCCTAACTTACCCTAAATATATTCATTTGGAGGTAAATATACGTCTCACAAAAATTTGGGACGATCGGACATGTGTAAGGCGCTTAGCATGGTCCTTGAAGTTTAAAAAACGGATTACAAGGAAAAATATGATTTTTTTTCTGTTTTCGCAATTTCTTTGATATTTTAAGTTAAGTTTTAATTCAAGTGATTACAGAATTATGATGTGGAGTAAAATGCCTTTCTAATAAGGTACTAAAAACTAAAATCGGTTGAAAATCAGCCAAGTTATTACAACTTCCCCAGGCATCTAGCGTGTGCCATACAACTTGATTAAAAAATACGAGGCCCTTTTTTTAAATTTATTGAAATTTTCTACTGTAATAACATTTTTTCATTATTCATGTTTCAGTGTAATATTTTTTTGACTTTTCCAAATTTTAAAACAAAAAAAAATTTTTTTTTTTTTTAAATAGAGATTTCAAAAGGGTGTGGAAAATGCAGGCATTTTTAGCACTAATTTAAAAAATGTTAGCAAAACACAATATGAAAAATACTTGTCATCTAATAACATTTGAACTTGAAGAATAAAAAAATGTTATTACAGTAGAAAATTTCAATGAATTTCAAAAATCGGATTGTATTGATTAATCAAGTTGTCTGCCACACGTTAGATGCCTGGGGAAGTTGTAATAACTTGGCTGATTTTAAACCGATTTCGGTTTTTATGACCTTAATAGAGAGACATTTTACTCTACATTTCAATTCTGTAACCATTTGAATTCAAAATTAACTTAAAATACCAAAAAAATTAAGAAAACAGAAAAAAATGCATATTTTCCCTTGTAATCCGATTTTCAAACTTCAAAGCCGATGCGGCACGCCTTACCCATGTCCGATCATCCTAAAATTTTCTGAGACGTATTTTTACACCCAAGTTAATATATCTAGGGGAAGTTACGGTCAATATTTACCAAATTATTTTTTTTGGAGCACCATATAAAATAAACCAGAGTCAAAAAAAAAAAAGTGCAATTTTCAAAATTTGAATAAAAATAGAACGAATTACGATCACATCTCGAATTATGACTTAAAAGTTGCGTAATTTCGAGTAGAATTTTTTGACATTTTTAAAAAAAAATCGAAGGTTTCGGACTTTTTCAAAAAGTCGATTTTAATTTTTAAACGTCAAAAAATAAGTGATAATTACTTCGAATAATTTTTTCACATTTTTTTTCTAAAACTACATTTAAATACCAACAAAACGTTGTGCAACTTTTTTTAAAATATCTTTATTTTTTACTGGTCAAAATTGATTGAAAATTTAAATTTTTTCATTTTTTGGAAAAAATCGCCATTTTGAAAAATTGATTACTCAACACCACCTTGGTATAAATGGCTGAAAATTTGGCTGCAAGTTGCATTTAATACGTACTAAAACATATCCAAAAATAAAATTAATCGAAGGGGGTCGGGCCTAAAAGTGAGTGATTTGGCATGGAATGCCCCATATATATTCTGTTTTACTGAAGTTATAAAATAATACCGGTTGAATCCCGAGAACCTAAATTCATAGCCTACTGGAGTATCTGGCAGGACTATGCCGAGACGGATCATGTTAACCCGTGCATGTAACCCAGCCACTCCAATATGCCACCAACCCATTATATAACCCGTGCCAAAAATTAGTGCTACCACTTTATTCATAGTCTAACCAGAACCTTATCTTCATAAGGAAAATGTTCACGTTGTTAAGTACGCACGACTCCTTTCCCGAGTCGAACCAAAAACCATCCAGGTATGACTCCTTGGCCATCCTGGTTTTCATTAAAAAAAATAATCATGATAACTACCTAAGTCATCAAATATCAACCTGACTACAAAAGTCCTCGAGCTTTTCACCATTCCGTTGGTGAAAACGCTCCCATATCTCTCCGGGGTCAGGCGTCCCAATGCATCTCGTGGTGCACTGAGCAGGGCGAAACTTGAGAGGCTTGCTTCCAACCCCGAAGATTCTTCACTCGATATTTCTAAACATAGATTTCTGATGTGAGCATATTCAGCGTGGTAATTGAAACCCGCGTCCCACAATATCCGTGTTTATAAATATCGATGAACACATGTTCCACCCATGAACATATAACATATCCGGAGAACGATAAATCATTAGTTACCGTATCTCCCTCCCATAACATAACGTGAACATATCCTACGGACATACCGGTTCTGCTTATATCTAATCGTAACTATTGGCAAATTAAGATGAAAGTTAAGATAAAAAAAAAATTCAAATATTTTAGTAACCAAACAAAGAAGAAACTAAAAATAAACCGAACATAAAAAAAAAGTGACAAAACAAACAAAATAAACACATAGATTTGCTTTAACTTAAACTAATTCCGAGAAATTTTCCTCTTTCCACTAAAAATATTCGGAAGCGTCGAGATATTTTCTTCTTCTAGAGAAAACTCCCGACTCCATACCCCACCTCTCCTTTACCATTAAATATTCCCACATAAAAAAGCATTATTATCAAGAAATGACCATGACCATATCAACAAAACCATAATAAAAATATGAATTCAAAAAAAAAAATTACTCAAATTACCAACCAAAAACAATAAACAATTAAGAAATTTTATTTTTCAAAATATGCAATTAAGATACTCCAAATAAAAAAAAAATATGACACCTACTTAATGAACATAGCAACAAACAAAAAAAACTGACAAACTTAAAATTTTCAAAGCCAACTTTAACTGAAATTTAAAACTGATATTTAGCAAAAAATGAAACGCCAATTAAATTTAAAATCATCTTTAAAATTGAGTTTCATAAAACTTTTTTTTTTTTTTTTTTATAATAAAAAAAAACCTAAGTAAAGTCTCAAATTTAAGTTAAACAATTGTAAAAATAAAATTCTAAATATTTTATTTTTTCAAAACAAATAAAATAGAACCAGGAAAATAAAGAAAAAATTTAAAGGAACAAAAATTGAACGAAAACCAAAATAACCAAAAATTCCAGAATGCTTTAAAATCCTGAAAAATAAAGGAACTGTCCTTAGGAGCAAGGACGAAAACCGGCTGCGCCAATGTTGAGAAAAAGGATATTCCTCTGGGGAAGTAATATCCTTTATCTCTAATATGCTGAAAAGGAAAAATATAAAACCCTATTGTTGTCACTCTTTGATCACAGAGCGGTGACGTGCTCCAATCTACAGGCCTACGCCCAATTCTTATAAATAATAACTTTAATACTTACAAATTTCTCCTGAAAGAAAAGAAAAACCAGCATTCATTTCTTTGGTTACTCATCAATTGCTTCTTTATTTTTTTCACATTCATATTTATATTCTAAAACTCTTCCCGTTCATTAACTGACCTACTTTAATAATGTAAACTATGCAATTTAATATAATAATGCAATTCTGCAAACTTGTAAATTTACGTTAACAAAAATTAAACAAAAATAATTATGGAATTTAAAGTCAATGAACGGGTATCGAGTTACTTATGACATAAATAAAATTAATTGTAGCCAAAATTATATTAACCCTTAAAAGTTACTTAAAAATAGCTTAGCCCTAATCTGGCACCCAACAAGTGTTATATTTCGTCTCGCTTCAAATATATAGCCCTGCAAAAAATGTTATGAATTTCTTGGCTTAGAAAAATTTGTGGGCGTGGTATTAAAAAACCGATTAGGCAGATAATCATCTTCAAATTATATTTTAGGAACTAAAAAAAATACCATGTCTTTGACTTTGCTAACTGAACAAATTTTAAACTTCTTTAGTATCATTACGAATAACACAAAAATAAATTACGCATATCCTTCGTTGTTATCGTGAGCTCTTGTTGAGTTCAAAAACTATTTTTTTCCCCCGAATTTTTCCATTAAATCAGCAGTTAGCAGCTAACTTTTCATTAAGTAATCCGCCCTAAGAAATATATTTTTTAATATAGCGAATTAGAGTAAAAATTAATTATAGATACATTGAAAAAAAGTGGGCGAGGACAGTTTTTCTTTCCGAACAATTATATGGACTAATACGAACACTTAAAACAAAAAATTATCCAAATCGGTCCAGGCGTACTCAAGTGTTGCATGTTTTAAGGATATTGAAAAATGTGGGCTTTGAAGTGGGGGAGGACAATAATTATTTCCGTAAAAGCCTTACTTGGACTATAATGATCATTAAGGAAACAACTTACCACATCAGGGTAGTCGTTCTCCGATTTTAAATGTATTGAAAAAAGTGGGAGTGGACAATTTTTCTTTCCGTAAAAACATTAGTTGTACTATCACGAACATTAACAAATACTACTATCTTGCCCGTTCTTCTCTTATAGATATATCGAAATAAAAGCGGGTGTGAAAAATTTTTAAATTTGTTTAAACCTATGACGAACATTTAAAAAAAAAATAGTCTAATCGATCCAGCCGTTCTCCGATTTTATATATACGGAAAAAGGGACATAAAAGTGGACGTGATTAATTTGTTTTCCAAAAAAAAACCCAAGACGAACATTTAAAAAACATATTATCCAAATCGGTCAGTTCTCAAGTGAAAAGAACTTGATTTTTACGAACATTTGATTTTTATTTTTGTTTTATTATTCAATATTTTATTTTTCTATAGAGAAAATTTTAAATATAACGAAAAAAAGAGTGGATGGACAACTTTTCTTAAAGTAAACACGTTATTTGAATATAAACAACACGGTCCATCCATTCAAAAGTTGGCGTAGAAATGGAAAATTGTTCTTTCCGAAAACCTTAGTTGGACTATAACGAACATTAAAAACAAAATTAGTCAAATTGATCTAGCCATTCCACGATTTAAAATATATCATCGGGAAAAGTGAGCGTAAAAGTAGGCGTGGACAATTTTTTTTCCTTAAAAATCTGTCTAGCCCTTATAGTTCCTTCCATACATAGAAAAAAGTGGGCGTGGTAAATTTTACTATCCGTAAAAACCTTAGTTGAATTATGAGGAACATTTTCAACAAAAATTAGTGGCAGAGGTCAATTTCTTTTTCGTAAAAACCAAAGTTGGAATATGATGAATATTCATTAAAAAAAATAGTCTAATCGGTCCAGCCCTTCTCAGATTTTACATAAATTGAAAAAAGTGGTCGTAAAAGTGGGCGTGGTCGATTTTTCTTTTAGTAAAAACTTAAATTGGATTGCTACGATCATTTTAATAAAAAATTGCCCAAATCGGTGCAGCCGTTTTCTGATTTTAGATAAATCGAAAAAAGTGGGCGTGGTCAAATTTTCTTTACGTAAAAACTTAAGTTGGACTATTACGAACGTTTCAAAAAAAAATTGTCCAAATCGGTCCAGCCGTTCTCTACTGATGCGGTTACCAACGAACGACAATTGATTTTTATTTATATACTTAGATAGACTTCGTTAAATAGAAGGCAGCAAAAAATTATTTTACAAGTTTTTTTATACCCTCCAACCACAGTATGGGGGTATACTCACTTTGTCATTCCGTGTGTAACGCATCAAAATATCGGTATAGGACCCCATAAAGTATATATTTTATTGATCATTGATCGATTCTAAGACATTCTAGCGATGTCCGTCCGTCCGCTCGTCCATCTGCAAAAGACACGATACCGTCGAAAATAAAAGGGCTAGACTTCCGAAGTTCGGCACGAGTATGTCTTATATTCCTAGGCAGATTAAGTTCGGAAATGGGCAAAATCGGACCAAGGGGAAAAAAGTTCCCGCTTGGAGAACTTAACCAACCTAAGAAAAACCGCATTTTTTTGCAGGGTTTTTGTACTTTTGCTAAGCAAATGCAACATTCTTATCTCAGAAGAAGTTCAAAATCGCGAGGGACAGTTCCCCCGTTTTTCACCAACCCCCCCCCCCCCTCCTGCCCAAAAAAAAAAGACACCCCTGGATTTTTTTTATATTGTTTTTTACATTTTGGAGGGTATAAAAGATTCGGCATAGCCGAATGTAACACTCTCACTTGTTTTTATACCCCCCAACAACAGTATGGGGGTATACTCACTTTGTCATTCCGTGTGTAACGCGTCGAAATATCGGTCTAGGACCCCATAAAGTGTATATTTATTGATCAGTGATCGATTCTAAGACATTCTAGCGATGTCCGCCCGTCCGTCCGTCTGTCCGTCTGTAGTTTACACGATGCAGTCCAAAATAAAAGAGCTAGACTCCCGACATTTGGCACGAATATGTCTTATATTCCTAGGCAGGTTAGGTTCGAAAATGGGCAAATTCGGACCAAGGGGAAAAAAGTTTCCCCTTGGAGAACTAAACCAACCTAATCAAAACCGCATTTTTTGCAGAGTTTTTGTACTTTTGCTAAGCAAATGCAGCATTCTTATCTCAGATGAAGTTTCAAACCGCAAGGGGAAGGTGCCCCTAACGTCTCTGCTCTGAATTTTTGACCATTGTCCTACATTGGCATATTTATTGTACAATAAACTATTAATTGTACAATGTAAAATTTTATTTACATAATTTAAAGCAATTAATCAATTAAAAAAGTGAAAAAACTTTTTCAATTGAATCAATTAAAATTGGTAACCCTTGCGAAATAATGTAAGAGACAAAAAAGTTGAAAGAAAGTATGAAGTGAGGTTGATATTGCTAGAAATAGAATTGTAGTGTTGGAAACTGTCAAAATTTATTCTGTAGAAACTATAAATATTCACATATTTATATAAAAAACAGTTTTCATTAACAAGACAAACCGACATTTAAAATCCTACTGATGATGACACTAACTGGGGTGTTTGAAACCGGTATGGGAAATACCAGAAATGTCAATAATTTTTAGAAATTCAATTTTTCTTCTGCATTTTTTCAACTTGAACCCTTATAAATTGTTTTTTATTTATTTTTTATTCTGCATATCGTCACCTTATTATTGTTTTGCTCCATACGCCATTTTTGAAAAAAATGAGTTAGGAATGGAATATGTATGAGGGGGTTAGAGCACAAGGGGTTCAAGTGCCTTATATTTAATAATGAGAAAAAAGAGGTTAAAGTTAAATTGCAATAAAAAATGTTAGATGCTATCTAGAATATTATTTTTTAGTTAATAGAGATCCTGAGATATATTTTAATCTAACAAGTTAAAAAAATACCATCTTTTGCGAATACAAGCACCCAGAAATTGCCCTTAAAGTAAGTAAGTCGCACTTATACCCCTAGTGCTCTAACTTTTTTTATAAATTTCTAAATTTATGAAAATAATGTTGGTTATACGTAAATGAAAAACAACATTTTGTTACGAAAATCTTTAATGGTTCTTTGTTATACCCTCCACTCTGGTGATAGAGGGTATATATAAGTTTGCTATTCCGTATGTAACACATTGAAATATTGGTTTATGACCCCATAAAGTATATATATTCATGATCCTTGATCGATTTTAAGTCGATCTAGCGATGTCCGTCTGTCTGTCTGTCCGTCCGTCTGTCTGTCTGTCTGTTGAAATCACGTTTTTGGCAATACTCCGAAACCGATTTAAACGCTTGGAGTACCAAAAGTTGCGTAATTTTCCCAGGCAAAAACTGATGTATTTTTTTTAAAAATCGGTGAAGTATTTTAAAAGTTATGTGCGAATTACTAAAAAACACATTTTTTTTCAACATAACCCTAAATTAACTCATATTTTGTGTGATACATAAGAAAGAAAACGGAAATGAAAAAAAAAAAACTGAGAAAGAGGAAAAAAAAGCTGTAAAATATGTAAAACAAAATCTAAATTTAATTAAAAAAAAGTTCGTTAAGTAATAATAAAAAAATTAATAGTTATTTTTATATAGCATGTGTGTGTGTGTGTCCATTTTTTGCTTCGTCATATTAACGGGGTTGCCAGACTTTTTTTTTGCTTTGTCGTCAAATCGGATGTAAAATATCGCCAAAATTCAATTTTGTTCAGATTTCTTAAAAAAAAAATATTTTCATTTCAAAAATAAATTTTGTTAAATAATAAAAGACAGAAATAAACTTTATGGCAAAAATCGCCCAAATCCGGAAAATTGATATATATAAAAGAGTAATATTAATATGACTGACTGACATTCATCATCGCCCAGCCCAAACCGCTGAAGTTAGAGACTTGAAATTTGGACTGTAGTTTGACCTTCCGGAATAAAGATCCACTAAGGCTGGATTTTTGCCAATGTTGATTCTAAGGGGGTAAAAAGGGTAAAAAACTGTATTTGTGGTACTTTTTATATCTCCCGATATAATGGTCATAGAGACTTAAAATTTGAACTGTATGTTACCCTCCCGCAATATATGTAGATCCACTATGGCTGGAGTTTAGCCAATGGTAAGGGGGTAAAAATGGTAAAAAAACTGTACTTTTGGTACTTTTTAAATCTTCTGATATAATGATCATAGAGACTTGAAATTTGGACTGTATGTTCACCTCCCGGACTATATATCCATTAAGGCTGGATTTTTGCCAGTGTTAATTCTAAGGGGGTCAAAAGGGTAAAAAATTGTACTTTTGGTGCTTTTTATATCTCCTGAAATAATGGTCATAGAAACTTGAATTTTGGACAGTATGTTCACATCCTAGAATATAGATCCAGTACGGCTGGATTATTGCCAATGTTGATTCTAAGAGGGTAAAAAGGGAAAAAAATTTGTACTTTTGGCACCTTTTATATTTCCTTAAAAAATTGTCACATAGACTTGAAATTTGGACTGTATGTACACCTCCCGGAATATAGATCCCCTAAGGCTGGATTTTAGCCAATGATTTTTCTAATAGGGTAAAAAGGGTAAAAATATGTACTTTTGTTACATTTTATATTTCCTTAAATAATGCAATGTCGGTTCACCTTCCGGAAAAAAGATTCACTAAGGCTCGGGTTTTGGCAATGTTGATTCTACTGAGGTAAAATGGGTAAAAAAGTACTTTTGGTACTTTTTTTTATTTACTGAAATTTTATTCAAACTTGAAATTTAGAATGTAGGATCCTGAAATAAAACATTCTGGAACAAGTACTTTCTGAAAATTCTGTACCGTTTTCAAAAAGTACCTTTTATAAAAGGTTCCTTTATAAAAAGTACCTTTTATAAAAGGTTCCTTTATAAAAAGTACCTTTTATAAAAGGTACCTTTTATAAAAAGTACCTTTTATAAAAAGTACCTTTTATAAAAAGTACCTTTTATATAAAGTACCTTTTATAAAAAGTACCTTTTATAAAAAGTACCTTTTATAAAAAGTACCTTTTATAAAAAGTACCTTTTATAAAAAGTACCTTTTATAAAAAGTACCTTTTATAAAAAGTACCTTTTATAAAAAGTACCTTTTATAAAAAGTACCTTTTATAAAAAGTACCTTTTATAAAAAGTACCTTTTATAAAAAGTACCTTTTATAAAAAGTACCTTTTATGAAAAGTACCTTTTATAAAAAGTACCTTTTATAAAAAGTACCTTTTATAAAAAGTACCATTTATAAAAAGTACTTTTATAAAAAGTACCTTTTATAAAAAGTACCTTTTACAAAAAGTACCCATTATAAAAAGTACCTTTTATAAAAAGTACCTTTTATAAAATGTACCTTTTATAAAAAGTACCTTTTATAAAAAGTACCTTTTATAAAAAGTACCTTTTATAAAAAGTACCTTTTATAAAAAGTACCTTTTATAAAAAGTACCTTTTATAAAAAGTACCTTTTATAAAAAGTACCTTTTATAAAAAGTACCTTCTATAAAAAGTACCTTTTATAAAAAGTACCTTTTATAAAAAGTGCCTTTTATAAAAAGTACCATTTATAAAAAGTACCTTTTATAAAAAGTACCTTTTATAAAAAGTACCTTTTATAAAAAGTACCTTTTATATAAAGTACCTTTTATAAAAACTACCTTTTATAAAAAGTACCTTTTATAAAAAGAACCTTTTATAAAAAGTACCTTTTATAAAAAGTACCTTTTATAAAAAGTACCTTTTATAAAAAGTACCTTTTATAAAAAGTACCTTTTATAAAAAGTACCTTTTTTAAAAAGTACCTTTTATAAAAAGTACTTTTTTTAAAAAGTACCTTTTATAAAAAGTACCTTTTATAAAAAGTACCTTTTATAAAAAGTACCTTTTATAAAAAGTACCTTTTATAAAAAGTACCTTTTATAAAATGTACCTTTTATGAAAAGTACCTTTTATAAAAAGTACCTTCTATAAAAAGTATCTTTAATAAAATGTACCTTTTATTAAAGGTACCGAAAGTACACTTTTTGGTACTTTTTTTATTTCCTGAGGTATAAATAAAACAAAATTTTTTGTTTTTTAAATCATCACATTGGTGGAGGGTATTTAAAGATTCGGCACAGCCGAATATAGCTTTCTTACTTGTTTCATTTTTAAGTCGTCACAATCAGGTTCCATGACATCATCGGGCTCATCTTCATCTTCATTAGAGCGTCCCGTCAAATCTAAATTTTCAAATTTCGTTCCGAAATACCTGCAGAACGATGGCCACGGAGTAGCTAATTGTGGGAAAATTTATGAAAAATGTTTGCAAGGTCATCTTTAGTTTAGTCGGCAACCAGCGGCCAAAGTAAAAAAAACTGACGTTTTTGGACCAAAATTCATATCCGAATTATTTAACCAAATCTGGGCCAAAAATATGGAACTTTTGGGTACTTTATTAGAAAAATATTTAGAAAATTCCAAAATAGCGATTTTGGTCCACAGATGCTGATTTTCAAACAAAAAAAATATTTTTTAACCAAATTTGTCTTAAAAGTCGAAAAATGTTGAGTATTATGTGTAAAAAATATAAGAAAAATAAAAACACGATTTTGGTCCAAAAATGCTAATTAGCATCTGTGCACCAAAATCTTTGATCAGCACTTTTGAACTAAAATCGTGTTTTTTTTTAATTTTTTTTAATATTTTATAGATAGCATGCTTTACATTTTCCAACTTTTGGGACCAATTGAAAAAAAAATTATTTTTATGTTTAAAATCCAGCATCTGTGGACCAACATTTATTTTTTTTATTTTTTTTTTTTATATTTTTCATATAAAGTAACAACATTTCTTAATTTTTGAGCCGGATTTGGTGAAAAAATTTGGACATGAATTTTGGCCCAAAAACGCAATTTTTTCATACATTGACCGCTGGTTGCCAACTTAAGATGTTCTTGCAAAATTTTATTACTATTAATACACGAACTTCTCGGAATTCAACCACTTTGTCCACGTGAAAAAATTAAATTTTAATAATTGCTTGGATCACAAGGGAATTAAGTGCTTATTTAAGCACTTAAACCACTTGTGCTCCAAGCAAAACAGGTATTTTAATAACAAGAACTAAAAATGGTCGCCATATCTCGCTAACGGATGAGAATTTCACATTAACCTCTTGTGCTCTGAACTTCTGTGAACTTCACCTAATAATTCCATATGTTAACTCAATTTTTTTAAAAAAGTCACTTGAACCCCTTGTGCTTTGAGCCCCTCATATAACAAAAATATCTTCTTTCTTATTCCGAAGTCCGTTTTTTAAAACATCTTTTCAAATTTGAGATATCCAGCATTTTCTAAGAAAAAACACACAATTTTGACGTTTTTGGAAAATTTGCGTTATAAAAAAGGCTCTAGAATATTTAAAAATTAACGGATCTTTCATATTTTTGGAACGAAGATTAATTATGTTGGTACTATTCTACGTACCAAATTTTAATACCGTAACTTTTAAACATTTCAAGTAATGTCATATTTGCCATTTAGGTTGTGTGGGAGGTAGGCGTGTCCATTGACCGATCATCCCCATTTTTAATACCATGCAACCTGACTATATAAGTGTTCTAAATACCCAGTTTTGTCGATCTAGCTCTTTTTGTTTCATTGTTATTTTGTTTGGCATTGAGAACTCATTTGC
>OY992538.1:83891388-83993027 GCA_963921195.1 Pegoplata infirma
CTAACGATTAAACAAAAAAGAAAATAAGAATTATAGCTTTCATTTTATTACAGTCGTAAACTTCGACAATAATTTAAAATTCATAAATAAAATAAAAAAAAAACACATAGTTTTGGTAGTGACACCTAGCGGCGCTAGGTGTCACTCGATTAACGCAGTATTGCCATACCAAATATCGCATTTCCAATTAGATTTGTTACCATCATCGCAAATTTTTTCCAATAAAATATTACCACATGGCAATACTAACCAGTATATTTGAAAATCGAATATGTATCTACAAGCAAGAGAAACATATCAAAATTTAACTCATTATTTAAATAAGCTACGGTGGCCTTGCGGAAGTGAGCCAGACTGGAAAACCGAAGGTTCGCTGATCGAATCCGTGGTCTGTCAACTTATTATTTTTTTTTATTTAGTTTTTTTTAGCTTGTACATTAGACCACCCAAAAAATGTATGGGATTTGCAAAAGTATTTTTTTGTTCGCTCCACCGGCAGTTTCTGATAGATTGGGCATAAAAAATAATATCTGCACTCAGAAAAAAAACTAACTAAAAAATGGAAAATTGACTAAATCCAAGGAAAATTGATAATGATTTAGCTCCATTGCCATGTATTCCTACTTTTTAGTCCATATTTTTCTTAAAAATTAGGACCAATTTAAACTAGAAAGTGGGAAAAAATTTCCCATTTTTTAGTTAAAAAAACATTTTTGATGAGGACATTTTTCCTAAAAATTAGTAAATTTCATATTTTTATTGGTTTATTTATAGAATAGCATGTGAATACACACAGAATTCTCATTATGTACATATTTTATTTAAAATATAAAAAAACGTTCGCTTCTTACACTCAAAAAAATCCATTAACTTAAATTTTGGAAAATTTTTCTTCAAAATAGTTTATAAATTTTCCACAATTTAGTTAAATTTAACTAAAATTTGGGAAATTTTCCCAACTTTTAGGAAAAAAATTTAGTTCATGGACTGTTAAATAGGCCATAATTTTCCTTAAATGAAATTCCCAAATACATGGAAGAAATTCTTACAGTCAAATAAATTTTCCCTAAATAATTGAAATATAATCTTGATTTTTAAGACATATTTCTAAAAGAAAAATTTAGTTCAAAAAATTCAGTTTTAGGACGTAATTTCCTACCAATTAGTTCATCATATTCATCTTCTTTAATTTGAGGAAGTTTTTTCCACAAGTTTAGTAAATTTTTCATAACTTGAAATTGTTTTGTTGATTTTTTTTTTTTTTTCATGCTTGCTTGTAGTTCACATTTTGTTTATTATTTGTAGTATATGAAAAAGAGAGTTTGGTTTTGTATAACAAGTAATAAATTTAATGTTTACATTTTTTCCTACACATGTATGTGTTAGGGAAAAAATAATATTTTAATGACTACAAAGGCCTTGGCTTTGGCGTGTTTTCCCATAGTCTGGGAGCAAATGTTAAAGACAAAGTCTTTGTTGTAATTTAACTTTAAAAACTAATGAAATTTATTACTTGATTAAAAGAAACAAACGTCTTTTTATAATTATAATAAAAAATGTACATAATGAGAATTCTGTGTGCATTCACATGCTATTCTATAAATAAGCCAATAAAAATATGAAATTAACTAATTTTTAGGAAAAATGTCCTCATCAGAAATGTTTTTTTAACTAAAAAATGGGAAATTTTTTCCCACTTTCTAGTTTAAATTTGTCCTTATTTTTAGGAAAAATATGGACTAAAAAGTAGGAACACATGGCAATGGAGCTAAATCATTATTAATTTTCCTTGGATTTAGTTAATTTTCCCATTTTTTAGTTAGTTTTTTTTTCTGAGTGTATGGTCAAGTAATAAATTTCATTAGTTTTCAAAGTTAAATTACAACAAAGACTTTGTCTTTAACGTTTGTTCCCAGACTATGGGAAAACACGCCAAAGCCAAGGCCTTTGTTGTGATTAAAATATTATTTTCCCTAACACATACATGTGTAGAAAAAAATGTAAACATTAAATTTATTACTTGTTATACAAGACAAAACCTTTTGTATTCATGTACTGACAAATAATAAACAAAATGTGAACTACAAGCAAGCATGAAGAAAAAAATAAATCAACTAAACAATTTCATGTTATGAAAAATTTACTAAACTTGTGGAAAAACTTCCTCAAATTAAAGAAGATAAATATGATGAACTAATTGGTGGGAAATTACGTCCTAAAACTGAATTTTTTGAACTAAATTTTGTTTTTAGAAATATGTCTTAAAAATAAAGACTTTTTTTCAATTATTTAGGGAAAATTTCTTTGGCGGTAAGAATTTCTTCCATGTATTAGGGAATTCCATTTAAGGAAAATTATGGCCTATTTAACAGTCCATGAACTAAAATTTTTTCCTAAAAGTTGGGAAAATTTCCAAAATTTTAGTTAAATTTAACTAAATTGTGGGAAAATTTATAAACTATTTTGAAGAAAAATTTTCCAAAGTTTAAGTTAATGGTTTTTTTTGAGTGTGTGCAAGAACTGGATCTCTCGGTTGCATACAGGCCAGTCGATTTGAACTTTTGACCCTAAAAGTGACCTAAAAGCACTACAAGCTTTTAAGTGTCATAACTCTTAAAATATGCGTTTTTCCAAAAAGTGCTATATAAGTTTTTTTTTGCAGAATAAGAAAGCAAACATTTCCTTCATAAAAATTTTTAGCCTAAGTCTAACACATCGTGGTGTTTTTGGCGGTTAAAGTAAAAATATATGTGAAGACTTAATTTAAAACGACCCTCGTTAAAATTTGGACGGAGATCCAAATAGTCGGTGTCCATTATTTTGTAGAGTAAGATATGTAGTTTTCATAAACCAATTACATTTGGAATTTATATGGGTAATTTCATTACAGAAGAGCCCACAGCTGACTTTGAAGTTCGATTTTGCAAATGCTCTATACAAATTTGTGAAACTAAGTACTTTATTTTAAACGACCTTTGTTAAAATTTTAATGAAAACAATAGGTTTCTATGATTTTGAAGAGTAAAAAATGGAGATTTCAAACTAGTGCTGAAAATTTGAGTGCAAGTTGCATTTAATACGTACTAAAACATATAAAAAAAAATAATCGAAGGGGGTCGGGTCTAAAAGTGAGTGATTTGGCCTGGAATTCTCCAAATATTTTCCAAAAAGTACACATCTAACTTCAAAATTATGGAAACCGATGTCTCCATTCAAATTTTAACAAGGGTCGTTTAAAACAAAGTAATTTCTATAAAGCATTTAGTTATTTTTTATGTTGTTATTTTTGAAACAAAAGAACAGAAATAGTCATTTAAAAATACTAAACATTGAACAAATGTTTATTCTTTTAAAAACGACAAAACGTAAAACTTTTTAAATAAACTACAAACAGTTAGTGACATATTTTTTTTAATGTTCATATAAATTCTTTTAAAGAAATAGGAAAAATCCTCAAAAACAAAAATGTGAGATTGGGCAGCTAAAAAAAACAAGTTAACTCTTTTTTTTGCTCCCGTCTTTCCTACACTCTAAATATTTTGTAGGCAAAAAATAAAAACACATTTAAAACAATTTATTATTCATTTGGTTTAACTAACATCAACATTTATTTTTAACTGTTCATAAAATTTTCTTAAATAAATAATATTGAACATTAAAAAATAACATCACTTTCATTTTTTTCACCAACAAAATTGAATAAAAAAAATAACCTACAAAAACAATAAAAATTAATGATTGTTTTGTTATTTTTACCAACAAATTCAAAAAAAAAAAAAAAAAAACCTGCGAAAACATTAAAAATTAATGATTTCGTATGTTATTTTTTTCAACTTTTCTATTAATTTTTTTTTTTAAATGCATGTTTTTATATTTCTATAAATAATTTTTTGATTTTTTTTCTACAAAAAATAACACAAGTATGTAAAAACTAATAACTTAAAAAATGACAACAATTAAAAAAAAAAAAACGTACACAAATCATTAAAAATTAAAGAAGAATCATTTTTTTTTGCTTACAGAACAAAATAAATGACTTTAAAAATTGTATGCTAATGAAAGTCTTTATTTTTTATGTTGTTATTTTTGAAACAAAAGAACAGAAATATTCATTTAAAAATACTAAACATTGAACAAATGTTTTTTTCTTTTAAAAACGAAAAAACGTAAAACTTTTTAAATAAACTACAAACAGTTAATGACATATTTTTTTGAGTGTTCATATAAATTCTTTTAAAGAAATGGAAAAATCCTCAAAAACGAGAAAAATCCCGTTTTCCCCTCCCCTTTGATCCGCTAAATGTGAGATTGGGCAGCTAAAAAAAACAAGTTAACTCTTTTTTTGCTCCCGTCTTTCCTACACTCTAAATATTTTGTAGGCAAAAAAAAAATGAAAAACACATTTAAAACAATTTATTATTCATTTGGTTTAACTAACATCAACATTTTTTTTTAACTGTTCATAAAATTTTCTTAAATAAATAACATTGAACATTAAAAAATAACATCACTTTAATTTTTTTCACCAACAAAATTGAAAAAAAAAATAACCTACAAAAACATTAAAAATTAATGATTGTTTTGTTATTTTTACAAACAAATTAAAAAAAAAACTGCGAAAACATTAAAAATTAATGATTTCGTACGTTATTTTTTTCCACTTTTCTATTAAATTATTTTTTAAAAAATGCATGTTTTTATATTTCTATAAAAAATTTTTTGTTTTTTTTTTCTACAAAAAAATAACCAACACTAGTAGGTAAAAACTAATGACTTAAAAAATGACAACAACTAAAAAAAAATAATAACGTACACAAATCATTAAAAATTAAAGAAGAATCACTTATTTTTATTTACAGAATAAAATTTATCACTTTAAAAATTGAATGCTAATGAAAGTCTTTATTTTTTATGTTGTTATTTTTGAAACAAAGAACAGAAATAGTCATTTTAAAAACTGAACGTTAAACTAATGATTTTTATTTTAAAAACGACAAAACGTAAAACTTTTTAAATAAACTACAAACAGTTAATGACATAATTTTTTTGAGTGTATATTTGAGTGTCCCTTATTTTGGAAATGTTTGAAATGTTGAGACGGTACCCGCTCATTTTTCCCCTTTAACTTAAAAATAACTGAGGAAAAATTTTACGCCCCTACGACCAAGCTCATAACAACTAAACCCGTTGCTTGTCAAAACTAAAAAAAATATTTTTTAAAATTTTTTTACCGTAGGACCCCAACGGCTCTAATTTTTATTTTTTCGAAGCTGAAAGCCTTATCCCACCAAAATCAAATTTTTTGTAGTGAATAAGCTAACTAAGTAATATAATAACACTGTGCTACAAAAAACACAAAATCGAATATACTTTTGAAATGAGGTAGTTAAGGTTGTAGGTCTCGTCGAAAAAATCACAAAAATGTCCATCAAACTTGCCAGACACCCTCAAATTTTAAAGTTATTGTCAAAAAATGTTTTTATGGACTTTTCTCACTAAACCACGTGTAACTTAAAAAGTTTTCAACCGATTTTCAATTTTTTTACTGTTTTGGATAAGAAAAAGATAGGACTTTTTATGTGTGTGAATTGGTCCATACATATAAGAAAGATATGTATTGATTTTTTCAACAATATCTATTTTTTTTTGGTTTTTTTTTAAATTTTTTGAGTTTATCGATTTTTTTCTGCTATAGTTCGTTCAACAACATTTATATTTATAAACGTATTCTTAAAGAAAATTTAATTGTGAATACGATGAGCTCTATGCCGAAAAAATCGAATAACAATTGACAGAGTTGTGATAATTTTTCTAAAAAGAAAATTATGAATTTGCATGAAATTTGCGTTCGGACAACACAGGCAAAAAAAATAAACGAACATACTGAGAGGTCGCGTATCATTATTTTAAAGGTTTTTGGCCCCCGGAATTCGAATTTGACCTTGAAATTGCGCTATCTTATTAAGTTTTGGATATATCAATTTATATTGAATATCTCAAAAACCTGACGCGATAGAGCCATTTAAAGGCCAGATTCGGATTCAGCGCCACAAAAACCTTTAAAAATATTGTACATGACCTCTTATGATAAATTTATCTTTTTTGTCTGGGTTATCTGAACGGCGATTTCCTGCAAAATCTTTATTTTCTTTTTTAGAAAAATTATCACAACTCTGTCAATTCTTATCTGATTTTTTCAGGATAATGCTCATCGTATTCAGAATTAAATTTTCTTTAAAAATACGTTCATAAATATAAAGGTTGTTAAACGAACTATAGCAGAAAAAAATCGATAAACTCAAAATATTTAAAAAAATAGAAAAAAAAAAAATAGATATTATAGAAAAAATCAATAGATATCTTTCTTTTATGTGTAGACAAATTCACACACATAGAAAGCCCTATCCTTCTTCTATCCAAAACAGTTAAAAAATTTAAAATCGATTGAAAATTTTCTGAATTACACACGGTTTAGTGAGCAAAGTCCCAAAAAAACGTTTTTTGACAATAACTCAAAAATGGACATTTTTGTGACCTACTCGACAAAACCAACAACCTATACCATGTCACATCAGAAGTATTTTTTCACTGTAGCACAGTGTAATTAATAACAAAAATATTAAAAATCAAGAAAAAATTTTTTTGGTTTGTATGGAAAAATGATTTTTAATCATTTTATTTAAGGCCCCGTTGGGTAGGGAAGGCGTGGTAGTAGGGGCGTAAAATTTTTCCTGAGTTATTTTTAAGTCAAATGGAAAAAAATGAGCGGGTACCGTCTCAACATTTCACACATTTACAAAATAAGGGACACTCTAGTGTACATATATGCAAGTTTTTTCCTTGTAAGTCGTGTTTTATACAGACGGACATTTATAGAATGACTTAGAATCGATCATAGATCAATAATATACATATGGGGCATTCCATGTGAAATCGGACACTTTGAACATTTTTTAGATTTTCCCAATTTGTTTACAGTTTTTAGTACCCTTCGAAAACTCCTTCGTGGTAAATTCTCATTTTTTTTTTGACCCGTTCAAAAGATATCGAATTTTTAAAAATTGGTAGTTTGCTCCTTTACTAAAACTTCTTTTACTCATAACTTCTTCAATAATGGCCCAAATTTCAAATTTTTTTTTTCAAAATTTTCGTTTTTTTGCGTACTTTCTAAAAAAAAATACCAAAAAAAATCTTAAAAGCGTTCTAATATGCGATTTTTAAGTTTTTAAATTTTAATCTCATTTTTGAAAATGTTTGTACTTTTTGATTTTTTTGAATTTTTTTTGTGTAAAACTTCTATCGATTCTACAAATTTTTTGCCCAGGAATATCGTGGGATGACGATTATTACTATTTTTTTAAATTTTTTGAAAAAAATTTATTGTAATTTTCCAATCTTAAAATCATTTCTACTGCTCCAATGGTGCGTCATAGAGGGGTCATTTATAAGACCGACCCCCATTAATTTTTGCGTCTTAACATTTCTTTGGAACAAAATAATACCCTATCTCCAATTTCTAAGGGGGCTACCACACAAAACGAAATTTTTTAAAATTTTCTCCAACCGCTCTAACTGCCCTAATAGTGGCCTTAGAGCAACAAAATGTATTACCGACCCACAATTTTTTTTTAGTCCAAACATTTTCTCTGAACACACCTACCCTTTATCTTTAACTTTTAAGGGGGTCCCCATACAATTTTTTTGATTTTTTGTAAATTTGTTTTATTTAATCAGCTTCTACCGGTCCAATGGTGCGTCCAAGAGGGGTCATTAGTGAGACCGACCCCCATTTATTTTTACCCCACCACATTTTTTTAAAACATACCTACGCCTTATCTCCACTCCCGGAGTAGGCTCCCATACAAATAACAGTTTGAGCAAATTTTTTAAAAATTTAATTTTGTATGGGAGCCTACTTAAGGAGTGGAGATAGGGCGTAGGTATATTTTAAAAAAATGTTGTAGGGTAAAAATAAATGGGGGTCGGTCTCACTAATGACCCCTCTCGGACGCACCATTGGACCGGTAGAAGCTGATTAAATAAAACAAATTTTCAGAAAATCAAAAAAATTGTATGGGGACCCCCTTAACAGTTAAAGATAGAGGGTAGGTGTGTTCAGAGAAAATGTTTGGACTAAAAAAATATTGTGGGTCGGTCATACATTTTGTTGCTCTAAGGCCACTATTAGGGCAGTTAGAGCGGTTGGAGAAAATTTAAAAAAATGTCGTTTTGTGTGGGAGCCCCCTTAGAAATTGGAGATAGGGTATTAGTTTGTTTCAAAGAAATGTTAAGACGTAAAAATTAATGGGGGTCGGTCTTATAAATAACCCCTCTATGACGCACCATTGGAGCAGTAAAAATGATTTTAAGATTGGAAAATTACAATAAATTTTTTTCAAAAAATTTAAAAAAATAGTAATAATCGTTATCATACGATCTTCCTGGGCAAAAAATTTGTAGAATCGATAGAAGTTTTACACAAAAAAATTTAAAAAAAATCAAGGAGTAGAAACATTTTCAAAAATGAGATTTAATTTTAAAAACTTAAAAATCGCATATTAGAACGCTTTTAAGAATTTTTTTGGGATTTTTTTTTAGAAAGTACGCAAAAAAAATTTTAAATTTGGGCCATTATTGAAAAAGTTATGAGTAAAAGAAGTTTTAGTTAAGGAGCAAACTACCAATTTTTAAAAATTCGATATCTTTTGAACGGGTCATCAAAAAAATATGAAAATTTACCACGAAGGAGTTTTCGAAGGGTACTAAAAACTGTAAACAAATTGGGAAAATCTAAAAAAAAAAAATTTTCAAAGTGTCCGATTTCACATGGAATGCCCCATATATACTTTATGGGGTCCCCGACCGATATTTTTATGCGTTACAAACGAAATGACATAGTAAGTATACCGCCATACTGTGGTTGGAGGGTATAAAAATTAATAAAAAAAAAAAAAATTTATGAAAAAAAAATATTTTGTTAGCAAATAATTATGTTACGTTTTATTCACCATCTGGTGAAAAACACTTTTATTCACCAGCAGGTGAGTTATTATCCATGTTACAAATAGAAATAGCAAACCTTTTGGTTTAAGTAAGCAATATCTCAAAAACTGTTCTACCATTTGAAATTTTGGACTTCATTTTCAGATTCAGCGTGAGATTTTAAATGGAAAATAAATGCAAAGGGTTGTGGATAAAAATCTCTGTACACTAGTGTTGGAGTCCTAAAACAAGTATAAAACCAGTTATTTCTTAAATTGTAGTTATATGTGAAACATACGCCTTGCCCGATCTAAAGAACTGTTTCTAAACAAATAGATCTTGAGTTAAAAAAAAAATTCCTCCCACAAATTCAAGAGCTGGATTTGCCCCTGTTGAATAGAAGACATTATTTCAATCGAAAAACTTAATGACATTTTTCTTAGATTTTTAGAAGATTTTTTGGAAAGAGAGAAAAATTCTAAAATTCGATGGCGATGAATCTTGTCTACAGAGAAATTTAAAATGCGGAAATTCTCAGATTGTTAGACATTTTTCCTATATAATTTATATAAATTTTCCTCAGATATTTTCCTAAAGAAAATTTCTCTAAATCTTTTCTTTAAAAATGAAATGTAGAGTTTTTAATATTCGATTAAGCCTTTAGTTTTTTAATTCCTCTTTTATTGCAGCACGAGTAGTTGACACTCAATACATTATAGTTTGCCAATTTTTTTTTTTATTTAATTTTTTTTCATCCTTCAAAAGCATATTTAAAGCTTGGCTGCGTATTTATAAAACTCTATTAAATAAAGAATAGTCCACAATACTATTTGTACGATTTATTCAAAAAAATGGTTATCAAATAAGAAAAGTGAAAAAAAACTAAAATAATAAAGAATAATTTCAATAGTAAATCTTTTGTGAGAGGTGCCAACAAACTGTCTGTTTAATATTAAATTATACTTTGTAATAATTCATAGATTTCAGCTGCAATAATTTATTTTATTCAAAAATATTTTATTTTTTTTATTGTAATAACAGTGGGATAAGTTTTTATAGAATATTATGAATTAAAGATTTCAATTTTTAAACAATTAAATCAGTTGAAATAATCATATTTTGCTGGATTAATATGTGATGGCGTATGATTGACATAGAAAAATATACCTACGAAGGCGTATGAGTATTTGTTTTTTACTAAAAAATATTGCTCATTCGTGGCAGTATGCTTATAAATTATGCTGACCATTCGTATTAGGGATGGAATATGAAAATTTTGCTGTTGTATTAAAAATTATTTAAAAAAAAAGTACCAAATTGTTTTTAACATTTTTGTCAAGCTCTTAAAATCCTGAAGAATTAAAAAATAATAAAACAAGTAATGGACATGAAGATTTTTTTAAAACATGTAAAATATTTCTTAAATAAAATGACACTTACCACAAGAAAACAAAAAGTCTATTTTAACAAAAGGTTTATTTTAAATTTCAAATTTACAATACAATTTTTGAAAGCCGATTTTAAAAACAAAAAAAATTTGTATGGAAATAAAATTTAAAGCTGATTTTAAATATATTTTACTTTTCTATGGTAAGGCTGAATGTTTTTCAATTTAATTTTGGACCAAAAATTACACTGTGCTACAGTGGAAAAATACTTTTGATGTGACATATACACAAAAAATGCCTGCGAATTTTGTACTCTTGCCCAAAATATTAAATCATGATAATGTTTTGCGGAAGATTTGGGTGTACTTGCCAAAGCAAAGTTTTTTTATAAAAAATAATGTTATATTACTTTGCTATTCCATGCAAAACGAATTGAAATATCAGTCGAGGACCCCATAAAAAACCAAAAGAGCTGTACGTTTCGAAAGTGAGTGCAAAAATAAGTGCAAAAATGTGTTTTTACATTTTGGAGAGTATAAAAGATTCGGCACCAAAGAATATAACACTCTCACATGTTTTATGAACATTTGATAAACAAATGGAAAATTTTTATGCGAAAAGCTTAGACTTGGTGAAAAAGTAGTTTCGGTAAAAAAAATGATTTTTTTATAATAATAATGTTAAAAAAAAAAATATGTTAAAAAAAATTTAATGAACCCAATACTTTTTGGTAAAAAAAAATGTTGATGAAAAACAGTTTTTGATGAATTTTTTTCATGAAAAGAAAAATTTTTTAATGTAAAAATAAATTGATGAAAAAAAATATAAAAAAAAAATTTTTGGCGAGAAAAAAAATTAATAATAAAAAATTTATGAAAAAAAGTTTTGATGAAAAAAAAAAAAATTTATGAAAAAAAAAAAAAAAATTAATGAAAAAAAATGAGGAACAAAAAAAATTTGATGAAAAAAAAATTTGATGAAAAAAATATTTATGAAAAAAAAAAATTTATGAAAAAAAAGTTTGATGAAAAAAAAAAAAAATTATGAAAAAAAAAACTTTTGATGAAAAAAAAAACTTTTGATAAAAAAAAAATTGATAAAAAAAAAAAATTGATGAAAAAAAAAAAAAATTGATGAAAAAAAAAAAAAGTTATGGAAAAAAAATTGATGGAAAAAAAATTGATGAAAAAAAATTTTATGAAAAAAAAAAAAATTATGAAAAAAAAAATTTGGTGAAAAAAAAAATTTTATAAAAAAAAAAAATATATGAAAAAAAAATTTGATAAAAAAAAAAAAATTATGAAAAAAAAGTATAAAAAAAAATAAAAAATTTATGAAAAAAAAAAAAATAAAATTTGATAAAAAAAAAATTGATGAAAAAAAAAAAATTGATGGAAAAAAAATTTGATGAAAAAAAAATTTATGAAAAAAAAAATTTTTTCTTGAAAAATAATTATGTTACTTTTTATTCACCAGCTGGTGAAAAACGGTTTTATTCACCACGAGGTTAATTATTATCCAAGTTACAAACCTAAGTTATTAAAATTTTTGGTTTTTAGAAAATGAAAACAGTAAATCTTGTTTTCTTTTTCGTTAATTGTTAGCTTATATAGTCAAACTGAGGTGGCCTCCTGCAACTTTTTTAAAATTAGACACGAGCCTAAAAACACTATCATGTTAAAAAAAAAAAAACTTTGTCAAATTACTAGGAAGTCTCGTAATCCCATTTTACCAATATTTTAAAGTTTTCCTTGTTTTTTAACAACCAAATTTGGATCGAAATTTAATATATTTGACATGATAATGTTTTTAGGCTGGTGTCTAATTTTAAAAAAGTTGCAGGACGCCACCTCAGTTTGACTATACACTCCGCATCATAACTATAGCCGCATTGCATTTTTCGGTTTGTTTAATGTTCAAGAAGTATTTTTATGAAACCTATAATGGTATATTACAGTGTTATAACAGTTCTCTTGTTTTTGTAAATTTGAGCCATCAGCTGTTTGAATTGAGTAAACTGCGACCAATAACTCTATTTGTCAGTGTTTCATAACTATAGCCGCATTTCAATAAAATCAGTTGAAATGAGTTCAAGTCAAAGTTTCGTGGCCAAATTAATTTTTTTTTTTTGGTAAAATTCGTTCCTGTATTAATTTTTAAACAAAATGCCACGTGGTAAATTTTTAAATGAAGTCGAACAAGTGAGAGTGTTACATTCGGCTGTGCCGAATCTTTTATACCCTCCAGGGGCGTTTTTTTTTTTGGGGGATTCGTGGGAGACGTTAGGGGGCACCTTCCCCTTGCGATTTTGAACTTCTTCTGAGATAAGAATGTTGCATTTGCTTACCAAAAGTACAAAAAACTCTGCAAAAAATGCGTTTTTTCTTGGGTTGGTTTAGTTCTCCAAGGGGGAACTTTTTTCCCCTTGGTCCGATTTTGCCCATTTCCGAACTTAACCTGCCTAGGAATATAAGACATATTCGTGCCAAACTTCGGAAGTCTAGCTCTTTTATTTTGGACTGTATCGTGTCCTCTACACACGGACAGACGGAAAGACGGACAGACGGACAGACGGACGGACGGACAGACGGACGTCGCTAGAATGTCTTAAAATCGATCACTGATCAATAAAATATATACTTTATGGGGCCTAGACCGATATTTCGATGCGTTACACACGGAATGACAAAGTGAGTGTACCCCCATACTGTGATTGGAGGGTATAAAAAGTCAAAATGTTAGCCTTTTTAGAAAGTGGTTTAAGTTATCGCGAAATTGGACGAAAAATTAAGCGATCTGACAAAGTTATCCGAAATTTTGTAAAAAATAAAAGTGGATACGGGATGAACAAAACAGGGGGTCGAAAAAAAGCTATCTGAGAGAGATCAACGCCGTATTATTAACGCTGCTAGCAATTCTATGAAAACTCTTTCGCAGATTGGTAATGAATGCGGCTTGAATGTGTAAAATTCTACAAAAAGTAGAATCTTAAAGGAGTCTGGAACGATAACAAGACTTTTATTTTTTACAAAATTTCGGTAACTTTGTCAGATCGCTTAATTTTTCGCCTAATTTCGCGATAAATTAAACCACTTTCTAAAAAGGCTAAAATTTTGCCTTTTTCGACTTCATTTAAAAATTTACCATGTGGCATTTTATTTAAAAATTAATAGAGGAACGAATTTTACCAAAAAAAAAATTAATTTGGCCACGAAACTTTGACTTGAACTCATTTCAACTGATTTTATTGAAATGCGGCTATAGTTATGAAACACTGAGAAATACAGTTATAGGTCGCCGTTTTCTCAATTCAAACAGCTGATGGCTCAAATTTACAAAAACAAGAGAACTGTTATAACACTGTAATATACCATAATAGGTTTCATAAAAATACTTCTTGAACATTAAATAAACCGAAAAATGCAATGCGGCTATAGTTATGATGCGGAGTGTACTATAAGCTAACAATTAACGATAAAGAAAACAAGAATTACTATTTTTATTTTCTTAAAACCAAAAATTTTAATAACTTGGGTTTGTAACTTGGATATTAATTCACCTTGTGGTGAATAAACCCGTTTTTCACCAGCTGGTGAATAAAAAGTAACATAATTATTTTTCAACAAAAAAATTTTTTTTTTCATCAAATTTTTTTTTCCATCAAATTTTTTTCAATTTTTTTTTCTTAATTTTTTCATCAAACTTTTTTTTCATCAAATTTTTTTTTCTATCAAATTTTTTTTTCATTAATTTTTTTTTTTTTTCATAAAAATGTTTTTTTTTTATTAATTTTTTTTTTTTTTTTCATCAAAAAAATTTTTTTTTTCATTAATTTTTTTTTTTCATCAAATTGGTGTCTAATTTTAAAAAAGTTGCAGGACGCCACCTCAGTTTGACTATACTATAAGCTAACAATTAACGAAAAAGAAAACAAGAATTACTATTTTTATTTTCTTAAAACCAAAAATTTTAATAACTTGGGTTTGTTACTTGGATATTAATTCACCTCGTGGTGAATAAACCCGTTTTTCACCAGCTGGTGAATAAAAAGTAACATAATTATTTTTCAACAAAAAAAATTTTTTTTTCATCAAATTTTTTTTTCATCAAATTTTTTTCCATTTTTTTTTTTTTAATTTTTTCATCATTTTTTTTTTTCATCAAATTTTTTTTTCTATCAAACTTTTTTTTTCATTATTTTTTTTTTTCATTAATTTTTTTTTTTTCATAAAATTTTTTTTTTTTTTCATTATTTTTTTTTTTTTTTCATCAAAAAAAAATTTTTTTTCATTAATTTTTTTTTTCATCAAATTGGTGTCTAATTTTAAAAAAGTTGCAGGACGCCACCTCAGTTTGACTATACTATAAGCTAACAATTAACGAAAAAGAAAACAAGAATTACTATTTTTATTTTCTTAAAACCAAAAATTTTAATAACTTGGGTTTTTAACTTGGATATTAATTCACCTCGTGGTGAATAAACCCGTTTTTCACCAGCTGGTGAATAAAAAGTAACATAATTATTTTTCAACAAAAAATTTTTTTTTTCATCAATTTTTTTTTTCCATAAAATTTTTTTTTTTCTTAATTTTTTCATCAAATTTTTTTTTCATCATTTTTTTTTTCTCATAATTTTTTTTTCATTATTTTTTTTTTTCATTAATTTTTTTTTTTTCATTAATTTTTTTTTTTCATTAATTTTTTTTTTTTTTTCATAAAATTTTTTTTTTTCATTAATTTTTTTTTTTCATCAAAAAAATTTTTTTTTCATTAATTTTTTTTTTTCATCAAATTTTTGTTTTCATAATTTGTTTTGTTTTCATTAAACTTTTGTTTTTCATCGTTTTTTTATCAATTTTTTTTTATCAAATTTTTTTTTCATCCTTTTTTTTTATAATTTTTTTTTTCATAATTTTTTTTTCCATTATTTTTTTTCATCAAATTTTTTTTTCATCATCAATTTTGAACCCCTAAATCCCCGATATGGCCGATAAGCCGAGACACCCCAACCTTAGAATTGTCTCTTTTATATATATTTTACTTTTCATGCAAATCGGTTCATAAGGGTTGAGATACTTCCCTTGTTAGATCAGAATTGATGAAGGAGAGGAAGAAGAATAATGATTACTAGAAATAAAAGTTTGTTTACACAAAATGACAATAACAACTCTTTTGTTAGAAAAAACAACAGCAACAACCACACTCGAATTGAAAAAATCAGATTTAGTTGATACTTGCTTAGCAGCCTACTTGGCGTATCGGTCTAGAGTGATTGTACGTTACAAGCAGTTAATAGCAAAGTATTACAGATGATGGGTTCAATCCTTGTAGGCTGCGATCTGTAAATAATTTTCACATATAGAGTTCTATTGACTATTAACTAAATAAATTTGACCTTAAAAGTTTTTCTGAAGATTCTGGATGATATGAAACTAGTAAGAAACAAACCAGGATGTCTTAAATTTTTAGAAAAATTAAAATTTTTCTTTCACACTTTTCTCAATTCAAAACCATATATGTACTTTATTTTGTTTGTGATCGTTGAAAAACACACAACCACTACGATATAGCGTTTCTGTTTATAGTGCAGTACGTTATCGTAAAGTCCGTCAATTCGCAAGCATAACTTTCGGTATTCTGTTTGCGTATACGAACACAATCACTAAAAAAATTTTAGTGAATGTGTTCTTTGGCAAAACCCGTTCGTTTTATATCGTACCGTTTTTTCCAACACTGCATGGAATAGCAAAGTAATTTAACATTATTTTTTCTTAAAAAACGTTGATTTGGCAAGTACACCCAAATCTTCCGCAAAACATTATCATGATTTAATGTTTTGGGCAAGAGTACAAAATTCGCAGTCATTTTTTTTTGTAATCTTTCATTTGTTTTTGTAATTTTACAAATTTTCAAGATAATTTTACAAAAAAAAATTTAGTAAATTCACGAAAATTCCTTGTAATTTTAATTGTGCCAAAAAACTGTAAATTTAGAATTTTATTGGTAAAACCCTAGTAAAATTACAAAATTATTGGTAAAAAGCTTGTAAAATTACTAGGAATTGTCTTAAAATAGGAGGTATCAAAAAAGCTAGTAAAATTACGAAACCTCTTTGTAAATTTTATCGTGGCAAAAACTTTTTAAATTTACAATTTTACTGGTAAAAACCTTGTAAAATTACAAAATTATTGGTAAAAAGCTAGTAAAATTACTAGAAATTTTTGTCAAATAGGAGGTAACAAACAAAAAAAGTTAAAAATTTTTCTTGTAATTTTACAAGGTTTTTATTTGAGTGTACTTATGGTAAACTTTCATTTATTTTTGATCCCATTGAAGTTACAAAATCGCATTGCACAGTGCTATTTGCGTAAACTATGGTTCATTTAATCAATTGATAACAAATTGGTTGAACATTTAAATAAAAAATATTTGAATAGCTATTCAATGTATCTTATTGAAAATACATGTTATCTGATTTTATAGAATTTCAAATTTTAACATTTTAAGAATAAACTGTATATTCAATTCCTTTTGTAACTTCATTACAGTGGCATTTTTTTTTTCTCAACTATTGATTTTCCTAAGTTTACGAGCAAAAACTACACACAAAAAAAAAATCCTAATAAAATTACTAGAAAATGTCTCGTAATCCCATTTTACCAATATTTAACAGTTCTCCCTGTTTTTAACAAAAAAATTTTGATCGACAGTTACATTTTTTTTTTAAAATTTTACATTTTTTTTTAAATTTTACATTTTTTTTTTGTAATTTTACAAATTTCCGAGTTAATTTTACAAAAAAAATCTAAAAATTTACTAGAATTCCTTGTAAGTTTTATTGTGCCTAAAAAGTTGTAAGTTAAGTTTTTTTAGTAAAAATCTTGTAAAAGTGCAAAAAAAGCTTATGATTTTACTAGGAATTCTCGTCAAATAGGAGGAATTAAAAAATGTAGTATTCTGAGTTGATTGATACACTTAAAGGTGGGCCTTGTACCAATATTTCGGGCAGTTACAAACATCAGCACAAACTGATTATACCCTATTGTACACAGAATGGTGTAGGGTATAAAAATAAGTTTGTGTCAAGCTCAAGGTCTATGAAATGATCAGTTAAAAAAAATTTAAAAAAATATTGCTAATTATTGTTTTTTTCATATTTCAAAAATCCCAAATGTTGGTGGAAATATTTAAAAAATCCAAAACTTTGATCGAAGGGCGTCGCAGGTTACTACTCGTCTCAGGATCTACGAATACACTCAAACAAATAAACAGGTAAAACG
The DNA here is from genome assembly GCA_963921195.1 of Pegoplata infirma. Classification (NCBI taxonomy): domain Eukaryota; kingdom Metazoa; phylum Arthropoda; class Insecta; order Diptera; family Anthomyiidae; genus Pegoplata; species Pegoplata infirma. The sequence continues at coordinate 83,909,039 of OY992538.1, forward strand.
CCTGGTAAAATGCCTTGTAATCCCGTTCTACCAATATTTAACAATTTTCCTTGTTTTTTAACAAAAAATCTTGTACTTTGCTCAAACGAGAACTACAGTTTTATTGGTAATTTTACAAGTTTATTTTCGTAATTGTATTCTACCATTTTGAAAGGTTATTTTACAAAAAAAAAAAACTGTAATTTTACAATAAAGTTTTAATTACGAGGATTCTAGTTGAATTACAAAAAAACAAGTGTGTTAAATTCGGATGTGCCGAATCTTTTATACCTCCAAAATGTAAAAAAAAAATAAAAAAAAAAATTGTCGGTTGCGTTTGTTTTTTTTTGGGGGGGGCTGATGGGGGTCAGTTAGGTACGTTGAGAGCATGCCAAATTGCAGGAGGCTAGCTTTTTTATTTTGGACTGTATCGTGCCATCTACAGACAGACGGACGGACGGACAGACGGACGGACATACACAGAATGTCTTGGAATCGATCATGGATCAATAATATATATACTTTATGGGGTCCCCGGCCGATATTTTGATGCGTTACAAACGGAATGACAAAGTGAGTATACCCCCTACTGTGGTTGGAGGGTATAAAAACTGTTATTGAACAAAAATTATGTTATACAAGGATTTATGTTGTGTAAAAAAAAAAAAACAATTTTTTTTGTATATTTTTTTTTTTATTTAAAAATGTTTAAAAAAAATTTACAACATTTTGAAAAATTTATTACGAGTATTCTAGTTAATTTACAAAAAAAAAACAGTTATTTTACAAAAATGATTTTATTACGAGGATTTATATTGTTTAACAAAAAAAAAAAAAATTTTTGGTAAATTTTTTTTTTTTTGACATATTTACCATTTTTTCTTGTAAGTTTACCATTTTTTTTTTTATTTTTCCGGTTTTAAAACAATATTTTTACCAATAAAATTGGTTATTTTACAAATTTGTGGCCCATTCAAAATTACGAGGAAATCCTCGTAATTAATGAACCCAAAATTTTTGGTGAAAAAAATGTTGATGAAAAAAAGTTTTTGATGAATTCTTTTGATAAAAAAAAAAATTTTTTGATATAAAACAAAATTGATGAAAAAAAAATAATAAAAATTTGATAAAAAAATTTTATGAAAAAAAATTGATGAAAAAAATATGATAAAAAAAAATTTATGAAAAAAAAAATGTTGATGAAAAAAAAAAAAAAATAATGAAAAAAAAATTAATGAAAAAAAATTGATGAAAAAAAAAAAATTGATGAAAAAACAAAAAAATTGACGAAAAAAAAAATTTTGATGAAAAAAAAAATTTTGATAAAAAAAAAATTTTATGAAAAAAAAATTAATGAAAAAAAAATATTTATGAAAAAAAAAATTTGATGAAAAAAAAAAATTTATGAAAAAAAAAATTGATGAAAAAAAAAAATTTATGAAAAAAAAGTTTTATGAAAAAAACATTGATAAAAAAAAATTGATAAAAAAAAATTTGATGGAAAAAAAATTAATGAAAAAAAAAAATTATGAAAAAAAAAATTTATGAAAAAAAAAAGATTTGATGAAAAAAATTTTTTTTTGTTGAAATATAATTATGTTTCTTTTTATTCACCAGCTGGTGAAAAACGGGTTTATTCACCAGCTGGTGTTTTATTCAGCACGAGGTGAATTATTATCCAAGTTACAAACCCCAGTTATTACAATTTTTGGTTTTAAGAAAATGAAAATAGTAATTCTTGTTTTCTTTTTCGTTAATTGTTAGCTTATAGTATAGTCAAACTGAGGTGGCGTCCTGCAACTTTTTTAAAATTAGACACCAGCCTATAAACATTATCATGTTAAAATATTTAAAGAAGCTGAATTTTTACAAGGTTATGACACCATAGTATAGGCATTAAAAAAACCTTTCTTCTCATATGAAAACATCATATAGTTTCTTAAAAAGAAATTGCTGAAAAATCCAAAAAACGATTTTTTTTGCCATTTTTTTACCCATGTTTTGAACCCCTAAATCCCCGATATGGCCGATAAGCGCAGACACCCCAACCTTAGAATTGTCTCTTTTATATAAATTGTAAGTTTCAGGCAAATCGGTCCATAAGGGTTGAGATACTTCCCTTGTTATTGTAATTTATAGTAAATTTCAAAAGACGGTATTTCGAGAACCGATTTGAAAATTTGTTTCATATTCGTGTTCATCGCATCAAAATTTGATGGAAGACAATTATGAGGGTGTCTTTGTTAACCGGGTCACCCTTCTCTCAAAAATTGGTAGGGGTATAATATTTTTTTAAATTTTTTCAAATTATTAAAAAATATTTACTTTTGAATGCCAAGTGGTGGTTTTTAAATTTCAATATGTAGAATCAATTATGGCGTCCAATTTTTTTAAAAAATTTACAAATTGGCTTAAAACTCTTTATACACGGACTTTTGCGGTCATTAAAGAAGAATCTGAAATTGAATTGTCAAAATTCAAAATGGCGGATCCAACATAGAGGACAACGTTTTTAAAAAATCAATCAATTTGCATGAACATTTTTATTCACCGTTTTTTTTTTTTGGGGGGTCACTAAAGATGAATCTAAAGTAAGATTTTCGAAATTCAAAATGTCAGATCCAACATGGCGATAATTTTTTTTTTAAATAACTGACTCACTTAAAATTCTTATCGCACAGGTTTCTGGGGTTGCTAAATTGAAGTCTGATATTAAATTTCCAAATTCAAAATGGTGGATCCAACATGACGACCAATTTTTTTTAATAACCCGATTTGCTTAAAATTTTTTATAAACAGATTTAGCGAACTTTCCAACACGTAAGTACAATATTGTTATAATTATTCGGTATCCGGCCAAAAGAGTGAGAGAAATCCAACACTGGCCGCAGCCAAAAATTTAGATTCAGAGCATATAGATTAGCTTAAAATTCTGTGTACACGGGCTTTTGGGGTTTCGTAAGAAGAATCTTAAGTTTTATTTTCGAAATTCAAAATGGAGGATCCAACATGGCGACCAATATTTTTAAAAAACCAACTGATTTGCCTGAATTTCTTCATACACCATCAAAAATGATCAATTACTTGAATTTTTTTCCAAAACAGGTTCAAGAATTGCTTGAAAATCACACTTTGTAAAATAATTTCGGTTTTAAATTGACAAGAAACCAGTTTCTCATTTTTTTTTCTTGGAAAACATGGAAAAATGTCTGGTATGTAACATGGATAAGCCCGATGGAAAAAATGTAAGCACATCCCAAAAATTGCAATAAATAACCATTACACTCAAAAAATTTTGTAGGCAAAAAAAAATGAAAAACACACTTAAAACCAGTGAATAAACAATTGAAAACTATCCCAGTAATTATTCATTGGTTTTAACAAACATCAACATTTATTTTTTACTGTTGACAAAATTTTCTAAAATAAATAACATTAAATATTAAAAAATTACGGGTTTTTCATTCTTTTTTACCAACAAATTCGAAAAAAATAACCAACGAAAACATTAAAAATTAATGATAGTTCTGTTATTTTTACCAACAAATTTCAAAAAAATAACCTTCGAAAACATTAAAAATTAATGATTTCGTAGGTTATTTTTTACAATTTTCTATTGAAATATTTTTTTCAAAATTTTTAATAAAATTTTGGGGAATCGATCCCGCAATCAACTACATTCTGGCCAGATACTCTACCCATCGTGCCAAAGTCACTTGATACAAACATGTTTTTATATTTCTATAAATAATTTTTTGAATTTTTTTCTACAAAAAAAAATAACCTACTTGTGTATGTAAAAACTAATGATATCTCATTAAAAAATACCAACAATTTAAAAAAAAAAAATGACTTACACAAATCATTAAAAATTTAAAGAATAATCAGTAGTTTTTACTTACAGAACAAAACTAAATAACTTTAAAGATTAAATGTTAATGAAAGTCTTTATTTTAACATGATAATGTTTTTAGGCTGGGGTCTAATTTTAAAAAAGTTGCAGGACGCCACCTCAGTTTGACTATATAAGCTAACTATTAAACAAAAAAGAAAATGAGAATTATAGTTTTCATTTTATTACAACCGTAAACTTCGACAATAATTTAAAATTAGTAAATAAAAAAAAAACACATAGTTCTGGTAGTGACACCTAGCGGCGCTAGGTGTCACTCGATTAACGCAGTATTGCCATACCAAATATCGCATTTCCAATTAGATTTGTTACTATCATCGCAAATTTTTTCCAATAAAATATTACCACATCTACAAGCAAGAGAAACATAACAAAATTTAAATCAATATTTGAATAAGCTACGGTGGCCTATCTGAGGTGAGCCAGACTGGAAAACGGAGGGTCCGATGATCGAATCCCGTGATTTGTTAACTTTTTTTTTATTTAGTTTTTTTTAGCTTGTACATTTCTTTTTGTTAGGGAAAAATTTGTTTGCATTAATTCTTTATACTTTTTTATTTAATTATAAATAAAAAAATTTTTATATATTTAGATTTTTCCAAAATTTCTAGTTGTTTTTTTTTCTGAATTTTGTAATTTTTTCTGAATATATCTGCATTTTTCTGCATTATTTTTGGTATTTTCTGATTTGTTCTTACACTCAAAATAATAACTCTGTAAAATACATTGTAAAATGACTGTAATCTCAATTCAACAGATGTTTGACAGAGTTTTCTGTCAAAAAACAGATTTAAAGAAAATACTTTGGATTTTTTGTGACAAAAAAACAAAGTTTTATCTGTTATATTACTTTTAACCTTGTAATCTTTATTTTACAGATAATTAACAGATATATCTGCAAAAATACAGATTTTTGCAAACTACTTTGAATTTTTTGTAACCAAAAACTAAGTTTTGTCGGTATTTAAAACATTAATTTCACAGAAAACTTTAACTACAGAGTTTTTCTATAAAATTTTGGTTGCATCAAATACATTTTACAAATATATGTAAATTAACAGAGTTTTTCTTTGCTAAATTGTGCTTTATTTAACCAATATTTTATTATAGACTCTGTAAATTAACAGTTTTTTTGTCCAAAACATTTTACAGAGTTTTATAGTAAAAAACAGAGTTTTTTTCTGTCAAAAGACGCTAATATTTAACCAATATTTTACTATAAAGTCTGTAAATTAACAGTTTTTTTTTTTTTTTTGTAAAAATCATTTTACAGAGTTTTTAGTAAAATTACCAAGCAATGTTGCTAGCTAGAAAAGTACGGTGAACTCTGTTAAATTAGCAAAATTTTTCTGTAATTTACCAGAGTTATTATTTTGAGTGTAGTTTTCCAAATTTTTTGTAAATATTGAGAAATTTGAGAAATTTCTTGGAGTTCTTTTTTTCTGAATATTTTTTTAACCCTTACATATTTTTTTTTGCAAATACATATGTGAGGGTTATTCGTAAAAAGTTTTTATTAAATAAAACATTATCATGATTTAATTTTTTGGGCAAGAGTACAAAACTCTGCGGCATTTTTTAGTGTGTTATTTTTGAAACAAAGGACAGCAGTAGTCATTAATAAAAACTGAATATCAAACAAATGTTTCTTCTTTTAAAAACGACTAAACGGAAAACTTTTTAAATAAACTACAAACAGTTAATGACATAATTTTTTGAGTGTAGTGACCGAATATCATAAAGTCGAGGCGAATATTATGCCGCAATTTTGGCCGAATAAAGAATAATGATAGAAATATTGTACTCAAATTTTCAAAGGTCCTAAAAAATAAAAAAACAATGCTGTTCATTTCCAGAATTTTCCATTATCATTTGATACCCATATTGCCATAAACTGATGAGTAGAAATTTAAAAACTTTGTATATCTTTAAAACTTTGAAGTTCTTTTAAATGGGCAAAAATCACGAAATGAGAAACTGAGAACGCACTCTCACTATATTCGACCTCTGAGCTAAAACACCTCAATTCAACCGACGAGTTGACGCCACCCCCTCCAAATTCAATGAAATTCAGTACTGGGGTTAACTTTAACAAAAAAGAGATTGTGCCAATTTTTCAGGCTTCTGGCCATTCCAGTATTCGAGATATGGGGTCTTGAAAATTGGCCAAATCGTATATATTTGACAAAAGTGTTCGGAAATAAATAAAGATATCTCAAAAAGTAATAATAATAAGTAATGAGACTATATTTAAAAGGCTGTAGGCAAAATCGCCCAAAGAAAAATGGCCCAAAAAAGAAAACGAAAATTCGCCCAAAATTTTTTCATACAAATTTGGGTCATATTTCATATGAAAAATTACCCAACATTTTTGGGCAAATTTTCATAGTTTTTGGGCAAAATTTCTAAATTAAAAATTGGGTGATTTTTCATTACGAAAAATTACCCAAAAATTATATATGAAAAATTGCCAAATTTTATTTTGGTTTTATTTTTTGTCAAAATCTTAAAATGTCAAAACTGAGATATGTATGTCACAATAAATCAGTATATTATTATCGTGTTTTTTTTATAAATTATATATTTAACTACCCAAGAATAAGCTGAAGCAAAACTGTTCCGTTGTTGCTAACATACAAAGGCTCTGGTGGGAATCGAACCCAAAACCCCGGCTCTTACATGCAGAACCACGCTATATATTAATCTATCGCAGCGTAGTAGTGTAATGAATTTAAAAACAGCATGCAACTCCGATGAAAGCTCCGCAGGCGAAAAATTTTACCAACAAAATTTTTCGCCTGCGTCGCTTTCATCGGTGCTAATTTCATTTTTTTTTTCTTTCGTTCAAATTTAAGTTTCACACTTAAAACTTTTACATCAATTTCTTATGCATTTTACGGGCTGGGCTGTATTCTCAAAACAACGATCTATAAAAATAAATAATAACCACATAACCTATGGTCTTATCTTAAAAGTTTTTGCCTCTGTCTTAAAGTACTTCTGCGTAGACGGCCTTCGGCGGTACTTCTGCGTAGACGGCCTTCGGAATCACTTATGCCACCTAAATTTAAATGTTCAGGATGGAGACTTCATTGGAACTTTTAATATTAATAGAAACACAGTGTCAGGAAAGAAAAATATGGTGTATTTTAACTTAGAAAAAAAAAAAAATGCCGCAGAGTTTTGTACTCTTGCCCAAAAAATTAAATCATGATAATGTTTTATTTAATAAAAACTTTTTACGAATAACCCTCACATATGTATTTGCAAAAAAAAATATGTAAGGGTTAAAAAAATATTCAGAAAAAAAGAACTCCAAGAAATTTCTCAAATTTCTCAATATTTACAAAAAATTTGGAAAACTACACTCAAAATAATAACTCTGGTAAATTACAGAAAAATTTTGCTAATTTAACAGAGTTCACCGTACTTTTCTAGCTAGCAACATTGCTTGGTAATTTTACTAAAAACTCTGTAAAATGATTTTTACAAAAAAAAAAAAAAAACTGTTAATTTACAGACTTTATAGTAAAATATTGGTTAAATATTAGCGTCTTTTGACAGAAAAAAACTCTGTTTTTTACTATAAAACTCTGTAAAATGTTTTGGACAAAAAAACTGTTAATTTACAGAGTCTATAATAAAATATTGGTTAAATAAAGCACAATTTAGCAAAGAAAAACTCTGTTAATTTACATATATTTGTAAAATGTATTTGATGCAACCAAAATTTTATAGAAAAACTCTGTAGTTAAAGTTTTCTGTGAAATTAATGTTTTAAATACCGACAAAACTTAGTTTTTGGTTACAAAAAATTCAAAGTAGTTTGCAAAAATCTGTATTTTTGCAGATATATCTGTTAATTATCTGTAAAATAAAGATTACAAGGTTAAAAGTAATATAACAGATAAAACTTTGTTTTTTTGTCACAAAAAATCCAAAGTATTTTCTTTAAATCTGTTTTTTGACAGAAAACTCTGTCAAACATCTGTTGAATTGAGATTACAGTCATTTTACAATGTATTTTACAGAGTTATTATTTTGAGTGTAAGAACAAATCAGAAAATACCAAAAATAATGCAGAAAAATGCAGATATATTCAGAAAAAATTACAAAATTCAGAAAAAAAAACAACTAGAAATTTTGGAAAAATCTAAATATATAAAAATTTTTTTATTTATAATTAAATAAAAAAGTATAAAGAATTAATGCAAACAAATTTTTCCCTAACAAAAAGAAATGTACAAGCTAAAAAAAACTAAATAAAAAAAAAGTTAACAAATCACGGGATTCGATCATCGGACCCTCCGTTTTCCAGTCTGGCTCACCTCAGATAGGCCACCGTAGCTTATTCAAATATTGATTTAAATTTTGTTATGTTTCTCTTGCTTGTAGATGTGGTAATATTTTATTGGAAAAAATTTGCGATGATAGTAACAAATCTAATTGGAAATGCGATATTTGGTATGGCAATACTGCGTTAATCGAGTGACACCTAGCGCCGCTAGGTGTCACTACCAGAACTATGTGTTTTTTTTTTATTTACTAATTTTAAATTATTGTCGAAGTTTACGGTTGTAATAAAATGAAAACTATAATTCTCATTTTCTTTTTTGTTTAATAGTTAGCTTATATAGTCAAACTGAGGTGGCGTCCTGCAACTTTTTTAAAATTAGACCCCAGCCTAAAAACATTATCATGTTAAAAATTGTCTTTGAGATTCTATTTCACTTTTCTAAGTTTTTTGACGTGCTGAGTCCAAATATGACCTTTTGAACTAGCCTTTCGCTATTACTTTTTAAGATATCTAATTTAAGATATATCAATTTGCACACATTTATATGCAGATATCTCGAAAACTAATAGCGACAGGCACGTCAAAATCATTAAGAAAAGTAAACTGTGTTCCAGAATTGCAAAGACAAAAAAAAAATTTTCTAAGGGAGAATACACCGCCTTTTCTTTCCTGCCACTATGTTTCTATTAATGATGAAAGTTCCAATGAAGTCTCCATCCTAAAAATTTAAACTTAAGTAGTACAGATGATCCTTAATAACACATATTTTTTCCAAAATTTTAAAAATATAGTTTTTTGAGATATAGCTCTCCGAAAATTAAGGTCAAAACCAATAACCTTTGACCTTTCTCAAAAAAATATTGGTGAATGTCATTTTAAAGGCTGTCTTATCACCTATTATTTGAAACCTGAATGAGACCTGTCTTGTTATTACTTTTCGAGATATCTTTATTTATGTCAGAATACTTTTCTCAAATATATGAGGCATTCCACACCAACTGTTCCACTACAGAAAAACCATAGTGGTTTCAATGGGATATGATTTGTAAAGTATTTGCTCTTAGGGTACTATTAAATATCAAAAAAAAAAATTTAAGTATTTTCAAAAAGTGGGCCTTGTAGGCGTGGTCAAATATTGAAAATATCAAACTTTTTTGCCTGAGTATCTTTACTTCAATATTTATGCAAATTAAATGAAACACAGTAAAGTCTTTAAGATAAAAGTTTTTTATAGATTTTTGTATTGGCTATCGATTAAAAAAAATAAAAATTGGAAAACTTTCAGAAGAAATTCTGATTTTTTCAAATTTAAACTTAAACTTTATTTATCAAAAAACATGCCGCAATTTTATTATTTTTTTAATTTTTTAAAAAAAAAGTTAAAGTGCTTTTCTATCTGTTCTGAAATTTTCAAAGATGTGTTTTGCCTTGTTTTCGAGAAATCAAATGTCAAAAATTGCAATACACTAATTTTATACAATAATGGTGTTTAAAACGTGTGCGTATGAGTAATATCAATACTTAAAAAATATCACTGTTGCCAAGTTGGAGGTTTTCCCGCTAAATCTAGCGCTTTTTGTTTGGATTTAGCGGGGGAAAATTGGTTTTAGCGGGAACGGTGCTTTAGCGGGAAAATCTAGCGCTTTTTGTTTTGATTTAGTGGGAAAAATTTAGAGGTTTTTTCCAATTTTTCTTTTTTTTCAATCGAAAACGGCAAGTTTGTCGAATTTTAGCGCTTTTTTTGTAACTTAGCGGGAGAATTTTATATTTTCCCGCTAAATTTTTTTCGGCGGTTTCTTTCGCGTTTTTAGTGAAAAGTCAATTTTCGTAAAAAAAAAATAATTTGGAGGTTTTTTTTTTAATTTTTCTTTTTTGTCAATCAAAAATGCCAAGTTTTTCGGTTTTTAGCGTTTTTTTTTTTTTGTAATTTAGCGGGAAAATTTTAAATTTTCCCCGCTAAATTTATTTTTGGCGGTTTCTAGCGCTTTTTTAGTGAAATTTAGAGGTTTTTGGTTAAAAATAGTTGGCAACAGTGAAAAATATTTTAAGAGGCGATGGGAGCGTGAGTGAGTTTTTATTGATATTACTCATACGCACACGTTTTATACACCATTATTGTATAAAATTAGCGTATTGCAATCTTTGACATTTGATTTCTAGAAAACAAGGCAAACCACATCTCTGAAAATTTCCGAACAGATAGAAAAGTCCTTTAACTTTTTTTTAAAAAATTAAAAAAAAAAAATAAAATTGCGGCGTGTTTTTTGATAAATAATGTTTAAGTTTAAATTTAAAAAATTCAGAACTTCTTCTGAAAATTTTCCAGTTTTTATTTTTTTAATCGATAGCCCATACAAAAATCTATAAAAAAACGTTTGTCTTTAAGACTTTACTGTGTTTCATTTAAGTTTCATAAATATTGAAGTAAACATGCTCAGGCAAAAAAGTTAGATATTTTCAATTTTTGACCACGCCTACAAGGCCCACTTTTTGAAAAAACTTAAATTTTATTTTTGTTATTTAATAGTACCCTAAGAGCGAATACTTTGCAAATGATTTCATATTGACACGACACAACTTTTTTTTTGCTGAACATTTGGTGTGGAATGCCTCATATACGATTTTGTTAATTTTCAAGACCCCATATCTCGGGAAGAAAAACTACCAGAAGTCCCAAATATTGGCACAATAATTGTTTTGTTAGAAACCAACTATATTCCAAGTTTCATCAGTTTCGAAAGGGGTGAGGTTAAACATGCTACTTTTTTCAGTTGAATTGAGGTGTTTTTACTCCTCTACTTTAACGTGTTGTGGTATAGTTCATGTATAAAAAGTTCTGTTGCACTGTGTTATCAATTGCTTTTTTTGGAGTCTCTTGAAATTTTTTTTTTATTTTTTTATTTTTTACTTTTTTTTTATTTTTTTTTGCATAAAAACTTTTGCTGGGTATATTTACAATATTAAGGCCTCAGGTGTCCCATTGATTTGCATACAATTTTCTATCAGAACAAATAAATAGAAACTTTTCTATTTTTATTTGTTCTTCTATTGTTGTAACATTTTAAAAAACAATAAAAAATAAATTCTAAGTTTACGCAAAACAATAAAATGAATAATTTACTACTTTTGTTTTCTCTAAAGGAAAAGGCTCTATACAATAATTATATAAGTTGGAATATTGATTTGACATATTTTCTATAATAGTTGGTACTTTATTACAATATTTTTATGATTGAGTAACTTTAATTACTACCATTATTTGTTTTCGAGAAAACTTTATATTAGTGGTATTCAGAGTCTTGCTTGCCAGCCCTGGCACTGGTGGTAAAAGAGCACTTTTCAAAATTACTTTTCAAAATACATGTATTTTTTGAAAGAAGTACTCTTTTGCTACATTGCCAGGGGTGGCAACAAGACTCTGAATACCTCTATTGTTAGCAAGCAATAGACCAGTATATTTCAATTTATATTTTTTTTTTTTTCTTTTCGGAAAATATTTCCAAACTTTTTTTTTTTGTTTTGAACAAACTCTTAATTTGGGGCATTGTGTTGTAGAAATTTATTTATGAAATTATTTGTTTATAACAATACAATATTTGTCAATCAATATAACAATAGATACAAATATGCTTAGTATTTCCTTGTCTAGTTTATTTTATTTATGTTTGTTTGCTGAAGCAATGAAGGGGGAGGTGTATGCGAGAATTATTGCAAGATATTGTTATATTAACACCATTAGTCAGAAGAGAAGTATACCATTTGAGATGGGATTCCAATAGAAACAGTCTCAAATTCGGAGAAATTTTTTTCTATAAAAAAAAAAATTTAAAATTCTGAACAATTTTTCCTGTAGATAAAGTCTCGGAATCTGAGACTCAGAATCGGAGACATTTTTCCTATAAAAAAAGTCTCAGATTTTGAGACATTATTCCTATAGAAAAAGTCCCAGATTTTGAGACATTTGTCCCACAGAAAGATTCTCAGGTTCTGGGCATTTTTTTTTTATCGAAAAAGCCTCAGATTATACAACATTTTTCCTAAAGATGATGTCTTATATTCTGAGATATTATTCCTATAGTAAAATTGTCAGATTCTGAGATATTTTTCCTATAGATAAAGTCTAAGAAAAAGTTTAAGATTCTGACACAATTTTCCTATAAAAAAAGTCGCAGATTCTGAGACATTTTTCCTATAGAAAAAGTCTCAGATTCTGAGACATTTTACCTATAGAAAAAGTCTCAGATTCTGAGACTTTTTTCCTATAGAAAAATTCTCAGATTCTGAGACATTTTTCCTATAGAAAAAGTCTCAGATTCTGAGACATTTTACCTATAGAAAAAGTCTCAGATTCTGAGACTTTTTTCCTATAGAAAAATTCTCAGATTCTGAGACATTTTTCCTATAGAAAAAGTCTCAGATTCTGAGACATTTTTCCTATAGAAAAAGTCTCAGATTCTGAGACATTTTTCCTATAGAAAAAGTCTCAGATTCTGAGACATTTTTCCTATAGAAAAAGTCTCAGATTCTGAGACATTTTTCCTATAGAAAAAGTCTCAGATTCTGAGACATTTTTCCTATAGAAAAAGTCTCAGATTCTGAGACATTTTTCCTATAGAAAAAGTCTCAGATTCTGAGACATTTTTCCTATAGAAAAAGTCTCAGATTCTGAGACATTTTTCCTATAGAAAAAGTCTCAGATTCTGAGACATTTTTCCTATAGAAAAAGTCTCAGATTCTGAGACATTTTTCCTATAGAAAAAGTCTCAGATTCTAAGACATTTTTCCTATAGAAAAAGTCTCAGATTCTGAGACTTTTTTCCTATAGAAAAATTCCCAGATTCTGAGACATTTTTCCTATAGAAAAAGTCTCAGATTCTGAGAACTTTTTCCTATAGAAAAAGCCTCAGATTCTGAGACATTTTTCCTATAGAAAAAGTCTCAGATTCTAAGAACTTTTTCCTATAGAAAAAGCCTCAGATTCTGAGACATTTTTCCTATAGAAAAAGTCTCAGATTCTGAGACATTATTCCTATAGAAAAAGTCTCAGATTCTGAGACATTTTTCCTATAGAAAAAGTCCCAGATTCTGAGACATTTTTCCTATAGAAAAAGTATCAGATCCTGAGACATTTTTCCTATAGAAAAAGTTCCAGATTCTGAGACATTTTTCCTATAGAAAAAGTCTCAGATTCTGAGATTTTTCCTATAGAAAAAGTCTCAGATTCTGAGACATTTTTCCTATAGAAAAAGTCTCAGATTCTGAGACATTTTTCCTATAGAAAAAGTCTCAGTTTCTGAGACATTTTTCCTATAGAAAAAGTCTCAGATTCTGAGACATTTTTCCTATAGAAAAAGTCTCAGATTCTGAGACATTTTTCCTATAGAAAAAGTCTCAGATTCTGAGACATTTTTCCTATAGAAAAAGTCTCAGATTCTGAGACATTTTTCCTATAGAAAAAGTCTCAGATTCTAAGACATTTTTCCTATAGAAAAAGTCTCAGATTCTGAGACATTTTTCCTATAGAAAAAGTCTCAGATTCTGAGACATTTTTCCTATAGAAAAAGTCTCAGATTCTGAGACATTTTTCCTATAGAAAAAGTCTCAGATTCTGAGACATTTTTCCTATAGAAAAAGTCTCAGATTCTGAGACATTTTTCCTATAGAAAAAGTCTCAGATTCTGAGACATTATTCCTATAGAAAAAGTCTCAGATTCTGAGACATTTTTCCTACACTGAGGGAAAAAATCGTTGTCAAATCAAACATTTTCGTACTCATTTTTAAAATTCTCAATTTTTTGAAAGAAGTTTTAATAATGAAATGAAATTTTATAAAATTAAATATGTTTCGGTCTTGATTTTAAAAGTATATTTTTTGAATTAAATATAAAACAAGTGAGAGTGTTAAATTCGGCTATGCCGAATCTATGATACCCTCCAACATGTTAAAACATATAAAAAAAACCAGGGTCGTTTTTTTTGTGGGGGGGGGGGGGCTCGGTAGGGTTGGTGGGGGATACTTTCCCCATCGCGATAAATGTTAACTAATTTATTTATTGATTGCTTTTTGCAATTTAGTAATACCATTTTCTCATTATTTTAATGATTTTTTAAAACCACGCCCACAAAAGGGGGCGGGCAGAAAAAAACTAAATTTTCCAGCCCCCAGGGTCTAAGTGCAGGAGTTTAAACCCCTTCTGACATAAAAAGGTTTCATTTGTTTAACAAAAATGGCAAAAAAATATGTAAAAATGTCGTTTTTTAAGAGTTTTTTTTAAGTTCGTTAAGGGGGAACTTTTTTTCCCCTAGCCCGATTTTGCCCATTTCCGAACTTAACCGGCCTATGAACATTAGACATATTCTTGCCAATTTTCAGGGGTCTAGCTCTTTTATTTTGGACTGAATCGTGTTTTATACAGACGGACGGACGGACGGACGGACGGACGGACGGACGGACATTCATAGAACGACTTAGAATCGATCATAGATCAATAATATATATACTTTATGGGGTCCCCGACCGATATTTTTATGCGTTACAAACGGAATGACAAAGTGAGTATACCCCCATACTGTGGTTGGAGGGTATAAAAACTCGTTTTTATTTCATGATGCTGCCATGGTGAAAATAATCATTTTGATTGTTAACAATAGCAAAATGAGTTTTAAACAACTTTAAAAACGACGCCATATAATTATTTTAGAAAAGTCTCGTGGCGTATCATAAGTGGAAACTTTTCAATTTCAATAAAAATTAAGTAAACGAAAAACAATAAATATTTTCTGAACGTAAAACAATGAACAAAATTTTTGTAATAAGTGACAAAAGGCAAAAGTAAATACATATGTATTGACATAAATTAAAAAAAAAAAAAAAACGGTGTGGAAATTAATGTGAAAATTAATGTGGAGTACCTGATTGCGGAAATTATTGTGGAGTACCTATAATCCAGAAGAAAATTAACTTTTTATGACAGCAATCCCGGAATTTTTGTATTATTTGATGTCTATTTAATGTCGGTGCGATGACAAAAACACCTACGTGTATTTATTAAAGAGACTAGCTAATTTGTGAACGTTTGCGTTGAATTTTAAGGTAATCTTAATGGAAAAAGTAGATTTGCAATATTATTTAAATATGTTTGTAAGAGGAGTAATTTTAAAAGATTGCGAAAGGACAAAATTAATATAATTTGTGGACGTCTTCAAAAATTTTTTGAAAATCACATGGGTGTTTTCATCATAGCAGCGACGATATATTATATTATTTCTATATATAGAAAATTGCATCTTTATAACTTTTCTGTGGTAAAGAATAATAAATTAAATGTGTATTTAAATATAAAAAAAATTCCAATTGTTTTATTTACATTGAAAATTTTAGGAAACAGAAAGAAAATTATATAAATAATTTTTAATATTTAATTTGATTATGTGCACTTTTGATTTCAATATATAAACATTCTCAAATCAACGTTGTTTCATTTCATTTTTAAAATTTTGTTTGTTACTCAAGCCATATTAAAAGTGTCGATAAACATTTTCAATTTGAGAAAAAACAAAGTTTGTTGACTTTTGTCACTGTTGTATTTTTAATTTGAGATTCTTTTTGCTTGATTGGAGAATTTTTTTTTTCTTAGTGTATAGAAATAGTCTCAGATTCTGTGACATTTTTCCTATAGAAAAAGTCTCAGATTCTGAGACATTTTTCCTATAGAAAAAGTCTCAGATTCTGAGACATTTTTCCTATAGAAAAAGTCTCAGATTCTGAGACATTATTCCTATAGAAAAAGTCTCAGATTTTAATACATTTTTCCTATAGAAAAAGTCTCAGGTACTTACACATTTTTCCTATAGAAAAAGTCTTAGATTCTGAGACATTTTGCCTATAGAAAAAGTCTCAGATTCTGAGGCATTTTTCCTATAGAAAAAGTCTCAGATTCTGAGACATTTTTCCTATAGAAAAATGTCTCAGAATCTGACACTTTTTGTCTCAAAATCTTAGATTTTTCTGTAGGAAACATGTCTCAGAATCTGAGACTTTTTCTATAGGAAAAATATGTCAGAATCTGGGGGAAGAATGTCTGAGAGTTTAAGACCTTTTTTAAAGGAAAATATCGCAGAATCTGGGAATTTTTCTGTCTCAGAATCTGAGACTTTTTATAGGAAAAACGTCAAAGAATCTGAGACTTTTTCTATAGAAGAAAAATATTTTAGAATCTACGTCTCAGATGCTGAGACATTTTTCTTACAGAAAAAGTCTCAAAATCTGAGATATACTCTCTATAAATACGTCTCAGATTCTGATGCATTTTTCTAATAGAAATTGTCGCAGAAATATATCAAATATCTCAAAATTAAAAGGAAAAATGTCTTAGAACCTGAAAATTTTTCTATATGAAAAATGTCTCAGAATCTGAAACTTTTTGTCTCAAAATCTGAGACTTTTTCTGTAGGAAAAATATCTCAGAACATGAGACATTTTCAATAGAAAAATTTCTTAGAATTTAAGAAAAATTATCTCAGAATCAGAATCACGAACGGAAATTTTACATGACGACGTTTTTTAAAGGTAAAATGTCACAGAATCTGAGGTCATTTTTATTGAAAATAACTCAGAATCAGAAGTTTTTTTTGTAGGAAAAATATCTCAAAGTCTGAAACTTTTTCTATACGACAAATATCTCAGATTCTGAGTTTTTTCTTTAGGAAAAATGTCTCAGAAACTAAGCAAATTTTTTTCTATAGCAAAACATATCCGAATATTGGACTTTTTCGATAGGAAAACTATCTTTGAATCTGAAAATTTTCTGTGGAAAAAATGTCGGAGAATCTGAGACCTTTTCTAAAGGAAAATCGTCTGAGGATCTGGGACTTTTTCTATTGGAACTATGTTAAAGAACCTAAAAATTTTTCTATATGAAAAATTTCTTAGAAAAATGAGACTATTTCGTTAGAAAAATTGTCTCAGAATCGGAGACTTTTTCTATAGGAAAAATTTTTAAAAATTGGACACACTTTTCCTATAGAAAAAGTCTCAGAATCTGATACACTTTTCCTATAAATAAAAAATAAGAAAAAGTTTTAGATTCTGAAACATTTTTCTTTTAGAAAAAAGCTCTGATTATGAGACATTTTTTTCTATAGAAAAAGTATTAGATTCCGAGTTATTTTTCCTGTAGAAAAAATTTCAGATTCTGAGACATTTTTCTTATACAAAAAGTCTGGTTTGTTATAACTTTATTGTCTATTATTTCTTTAACATCCCTTCTTTTTTTGTAGTTTATTGTAGATTTTCAATTGTATATTCTTGATTTTTCTATCAGGTAACTTAATAGTAAATTTCAATCATGTCTATTAGTTGGTCATTGCCTAAAGGACAGTTGATTATGAGCACGTTCTCTCTGTACACAAGCCACATGTGTATGGTATTGTAAAATGTTTACTCTATACAATTTCCAATCATTGTATTGTCATATCTGTTCATAATTTCTTGTCAAATGCAACCACATTTATTTTTACAATACACCAGAGTATTGAAGTGTAAACTTCATTCAAGGTCTTTTCCTTGGTATATCCTTCAATTACAGGGAAGGTTCTCCATAGCTTACACTACGTTTTTTATGCTTCTTATATATTTTATAGAATAGTGGAATCTAAGAATATTCTGTTTAGTAGCTTATTCGGAAAGTTCTGCAAAAAGTGAAGAAATTTGAAAAAAAAAACATTTTTCATCCTCATATTTACCCCATTCAACCACCGAAATGACACCTAAAAAACAGTTAAATCTGAGAATTCGGTCCTCCATAAAATATACAAATTGCAACAATCAAAGTACATTCATATGATACCTTCCATATTATTGAAAGAAGATTTATGTAAGTTTGTCAATCGTTTTGTAACACCTCGAAATATCGGTCTGCGACCACTCAAATTATATGTACATATTCCATAGATGAAGGTTTCTATTTCAAACGTACCACGAAAAAAAAAATGTTGTTGGATCAAAGTCAAACTTTGAGAGCTTATTGCGCTATATGAAAGTAACAAATCGTGGAACAAAAGTTTTCGTTTTTCGGAAAAATGGGCGAGATAGGCGTGGTCAAACATGGTAAAATTGAGCAATTTTTGCATGATGTCGCTTTATATTTAATTTTTTCTACAGTAACTCAACGATTCTGAAATTTTCGAAACACATTTATTTTATAGTGTTTTGTATGGGCTATCGATTGGCATTATTAGTTTTTGGAAAAAAATCAGAGCTATGCCTGAATTTTTCAAATGAAAAATAAAAATCGATGTAGCAAAAAACACGCCATTCTTATTTTTTTTTTAAAAAAATTTTAAATTAAAGTTCATTTCATTCTCTACATCATACCAAATTTTCAGAGAGCAGTTATTTTTGGTTTTCGAGAAAATTGGCTTTAAAGTTTAAATGCCTTATTTTATTTTCCATATCACTCATACGCCACGATACATTTATTTTTGCACTTACCAAAAACTTGTTGAATTCTGTTTAGATAACAGATTTAGAGCTGATTTGTCTTATTTATAGGAATTCGACTGTTTTTTTGTTGACCAGAGACATACAGTGCCATCGCTTACTCGTCTTCTGTGTAATAAGAATGACAATTTTTTTGAACTTTAAAATCTTTGAAATGATGAAGAAGGTTTGTAAAATTTTTGAAGTGCAGACTTTAAAATATTTTTTGGAACTTGTCTACTTCTGATATATTTTAAATTTTTAGTTGTAAGGCAATGTGTTTAATATCAGAGTATTCTTAAAAATTAACAACGACTGTGCCTGGATTTATTCCAGTAAATGGCTAAGCGGCGTCCCAGAATTTCAACAATCATAAGGCAAAGATCACTTCTGAAATATTGTCATTTTATTGATATTGAATGCAACCTTGATACGAAGAATCTTGAAAAACAGTCGAATTCTTATTATAAATATGACAAATCAAAAGAGTCCGGCCGAAACCAGTTTTTCGAGGCCAAACCGAAACCGAACCGAAACCGAAACTAAAAAAATTAATGCCTGGCTGAATAAAATTTTTATTTATTTCTTTTTTAAAATAAATATACAGCACTTAATGTTTTTAAGCCATCGGAATTGTTGTATTTATTAAAAAATATATATATTTTTAAAAACTTACAAAAAAATCATATTTAAATAAACTTAAAAAAAATTGTTCATTAAATCTGTAGATTAAGAAAAAAAAATATTTGAACTGTAACAGTAACACGTTAATTGGAAATCCTTGTTACATTTTTAAAATGAACTGAATCAAGTGTAATGAAACTCGAAATTGAAAAATTCAGCAACTTTTTTACATATTTTTTAAAATACTAAAATTTTGCCGAATACCGAATAGAGGCCGAAACCCCATTATTCGGCCGAAGTCGAGACAGAAACCGAATATTCGGTTGGACTCTACAAATCAGCTCTAAACAATGATGGGTACCAATACCTTTTCGATACCAATACCCGTTAATACCAATTCAAATTGAAAACCAATACCAATTAAAAACCAATACCTTTATTTGTGCGATACCAATACCGATAAAAAACCAATACCGATTCCCCACTACCAATACCAATTAAAAACCAATACTTTTATTCTTCAAAACCAATACCAATAAAAAACCAATACCAATTCATTTTTTTCTACTTTCGTATCGGTTTTGTTTCGGTTTTTGGTATTCTTATTTTGTTTGTTTTAATTGTGACATCAAACATTTTCTTTTCATCAAATTATTAGGTTTTACCTGACTAACGAATTGCAAAAGATGTTACATCGATCAGTAATCGTTTGCATGTAATGTCACATAACAAAAAGGAGTTAGCTACTTGAATTTTAAAAGCCATAAAAACATAAAAGAAATATTTTTTGTCACGGTTTTTATGACCCCTAATAAAAGTAGATCTTAAAAAATTTAGACCTTTTCTGTGATGAAATTTTTTCTTTTGCAAACATTGTTAATATTTGATATATGTATGTACATTGAGTGTCACTGCACTCTTCTTTGCGTTGTAAAAAAAATACTAATGTTCTTTTTTGGAAATTCCAAAATTTCATCAAGCAGACGTTACAAAATTTTATGTCACAACACCAGAATCCAGAAAATTTTTTTTATTGTTTTATTAGAGGCACAGTCATATTATATAAGAATTTAAGAACGCATAATGTGCAGTTCACACTTGCTATTTTTGAGAGTTTAATTGCTACGTGTTTAAAAAAATCTTTTGTCTGCACAGTAAAAAGTTTTGGGTTAATTTTAATTCCTAGCTGGTGTGTATATATAACAATGCCAAAAATAATTTAATTTATTCCATAAAAAGTTTACTTTTAAAGAGATAAAAAGAGAGTGAGAGAATGGATTTTGAATTTATTTTTGGGTGTTATAATAAAACCAAAATATGGAAATAATTTTACACCTAAACAGGTGTTTATTTGAACAAGGCAGGACTTAAATTTCTCCAAAAATAAATAAAA
The DNA here is from genome assembly GCA_963921195.1 of Pegoplata infirma. Lineage (NCBI taxonomy): Eukaryota > Metazoa > Arthropoda > Insecta > Diptera > Anthomyiidae > Pegoplata > Pegoplata infirma. The sequence goes on from OY992538.1 coordinate 83,929,725, forward strand.
CAAATGTAAGGTTATGTTTTTAATATTTTTGTGTATGAATAGAAATACAGACCAAATATATGAATAAAGTTAAAATCCAGAGGACTGTTGATTTGTCACCCAAACTCAGCACAACTCTGCATAAATCAAACTGCTACTGCTTCTATATTAAGAAATTATTCCTGGGGGTAGGCACCGTCGTGATCTAAAAATTCCATCTCTCTGCCTTCTGCTTCAAGATTCAGCTGGCCTAAAAGTAAAGTTAACTAACCAAAAATCAATTAAAATGATTGATAAACGTTTGTAGTCAATACTTACTTGATATTTATATTTCGGTCGGAGTAAAATCTTCATTTTCTGGATCACAAATTTTGATTATATAAAGATTTTACTTTTGTGTACATTGCTAACCTCTTTTCTCACTTTCATTGAATTAAAAGGCATTTTTGTTCACTCAATATGACAGCTGTTTTTAATTCCTTGTTAAGTGTTTATCTTAAACTTGATGAAATACAATTTTTTGATGACGTTTGACGTTTATTTTTTTTTTCAAGAGTTTTTCAAGAGAGAAATTTAATTATTTTTTGGCATCAAAATAAAACTAAAAAAAATGACATAAAGATAATCAAATTTTTAATCCCTATGTGGTTTATCATATAACCCATTTCGGATTTAACTTTGAGTTTAATTCCAAAGTAGTTTAAAATGTGCTCCGCTAGGTTTTAAATATAACCCAAAACTTTTTACTGTGTGTATCCAATACGTTTTTATTCTGTTACTGATGTTTTGTTAAACAACTTGTTTAAGGTCGTAAGTGTGCACCACATATAAGAAAAAAATTGACCCGTGTAATCGCAATTGGCAAAAGATCTAAAATCGAAAAAGGGGCCCCTGCATGATAACCCATTTCGATCACCTTTTTCAAAAAAATATTTTTGTATGAAAAGGATGAAGTTCAGGTAAATTTTGTTATAAATGTTAAGTCTCATCTTTTGCAATTAAAAAATATCTTCCCTTGACCACCGGAATTTATATGTGCATTAAATGCAAAGTGCATCAGCACAGAAATTGATTCAAGCAAAAACGAAAAATTTGCATATTTTTTATTAATTAATATTAATTTTTTTTAGATTTAATTTATTATCAAATTACAATAATTGAAACATTTTGAAACTATTTATTTTGAAAATAACGAAATAAATTAATAAAATAGCAAATAAATCCAAATATTAAAATTGCATAAAAAGTTGAAATACAGGCTTTTCTGGAATAACGGAACATTTAATTTTTTTTTTACAAGAGTTTTGAGATCAGCCGGTGCTAATTTTACTAAATAGCAGTGACGGTCCGTGAAGTTGTCACTGGGTGTTCTCTAATTTTTAAAAACAGAAAATTTAAGTATAAAATTCATGTTTTCATGGACCTAACGCATTCCCGAGATAGGTAAAGATGGGATGTTACTAGTTTTGTACATTTTTTAATGAGATGCAGCCTAAATTCTATTTTATTGTCATTTTGTTGCCTCACCACATCGACAATTAACAAAAAGCATTATTTCGCAAATAAATGGAGTACAAAAATTAATTTTGGAGGCATGTCAACAAAAAAAATTAAAACTGAGGCTTTGTCTACCACGGGAACGTGTTACGTCCAGAAAAACATATTTTATATACATAAATTTTATATTTTAAATAAGTAGAGAACACCCAGTGACAACTTCACGGACCGTCACTGCTAAATAGGTACCTTTTTCCAAAAAAAAAAAAATTATCTTTGTCCAAAATGGGTTAAGCATGTACTATTTAGTTTAAAGTTTGACTTAATTCTGAATGCAAATACTGCTAAAAATTTTTTTTTTTTAAAGGGGTTTTTCAAAAAAAAAACATTCCATACGCAATTTGACTCACTCTCTAGACCAATGGTTCTCAAACGGTAGGTCGCGACCCCATAGTGGGCCACGGAAGCATTTCTAGGGGGTCGCGAAAAGTTTAGTAAATATCATGCTAAAATTATTAAAATAAAATATACAAGCAAAGCATATTTTTTGGAAATTGCTGAGTTATCCAAATACAAAAATACATGGCTACGTTAGGATCTGCCAATGTATGCATATTTTTAACTTATCAGTGGGCTTCAAAAAAGTCTGGAAAATATATAATTTACCCCCTTTTTCCGTTCCTTACACCGAATAATCCATGTCCGTGTGGTTCTGATGTTACGTACTACTTATATGCATGCCAAAATCACAATTTTACAATAATTCATATAACTTTTTCGTCCAAAGTTTAAGAATTTTAAATCCGACAACTTTAGAATATGCTCCATCTTCAATACTATTAACTTGGCTATTTTCAGCTTCATAGCTCGTTAGGGCAATGTTTAAAAAGCACAGTTTTTAAATCTGACTACTTCAGAATATGATTGCCAGGAATACATGCTATCAGCACCCTTGCTCAATTGGAGACTTTTAAAACAGCTAAAATGTTAAAAAACTGTGTTGAAAAAAATCGGCGCATGTTAGGATCTAGCCCCCATACAAACGTCCCCTTTAAATTTGGCAAAAACTACTCTTAAAACCGTATTATAATAAGTATGCTTTCGAAATTAAGCAGATAAAAGCATTTAAAAATAATCATTGCAAATTTTACAGAAAACGGACCAGTTCTACTTGTATTCCTCAGTCCATATTTGGATCTGAGACCAATTTTTGGGAAAACTTGGTGTAGAGCATAATATGGTCGGTCTTTACCGACTTTAATTTTCTCACTTGTTGGGGGGTCGCGAGATATTTGAAATATTGAAAAGGGGTCGCGATGCAAAAGTTAGTGAGAAGCTCTGCTCTAGAAACCCACTCAGAATTTTTCAACTCACAATCACGTGATTTAAATGAAAATCACTTTTTTGAGTCACGCAAATCACGGGACCAGCGACCATCTACAATTCAAATACATAAACAAGAGACAAGTGTCTTTTCATTTGTTTAATCTATAACATCTGTAAATTTTATTTAAAATGAAGTGTCCACCCTTCAAAAAGTTTCCTTGTAGGTCTGAATCCAAAAAGTTTCAAGGCACTTATTTATTACCTTAATATAGTCACTTGACTTAAATAAAAATCACTCTATAACCAAATGATTTAAATGAAAATCACTCACGCTCACGCGTGAATCACGGGACCAGAGACCATCTCCAATTCAAATACTTAAACAAAAGGCAAGTGTCTCTTCATTTGATTCATCTATAACATCTGTAAATTTTGTTAAAAATGAAGTGTACACCCTGAAATAGTTTCCTTGTAGGTCCGATTTCAAAAAGTTTCAAGTCACTTATTAATTACCCTAATATAGTACTTAATTTAAATGAAAATCACTCTATAATCACGTGATTTAAATAAAAATCGCTCACGCCTGAATCACGTGGTTTTTTGAGTCACGCAAATTACGGGACCACAGACCATCTCTAATTCAAATAGATAAGCAAAAGACAAGTTTCTCTTAATTTGTTTCATCTATAACATCTGTAAATTTTATTAAAAATGAAGTGTCCACTCTGATATAGTTTCCTTGTAGGTCCGATTTCAAAAACTTTCAAGGCACTTATTTATTACCTTAATATAGGCTTTTATTCTGAATTTCAAAAAAATCGGTTAACATTTACGACCTGTAGAGACTTTTGGCCAAAAAACCTACCATCTCGCCCCAGTGTGCACTATGGGGCGGACAGAAGGACGACTTACGTTAAATTAATTAATATTAACGACAAAACCTTTTGCATACAAATCCCAAAACCGATATAAGATAAATACCAATACTTATTTAAAACCGATACCGATTCGAGGCTAAAACCAATACCAATACCCAATACCTAAATAATTCAAAACCAATACCGAAACCTATACCAATTCAACAAAAAATTAAAACCAATACCTATACCAATACTAATATAATTTTAAAAACCAATACCAATACCAATACTTTTATCGAATTGGTACCCATCCTTGGCTCTAAATCAATTATCTAAATAGAATTAAACAAGTTTTTTGGTAAGTGCAAAAATAAATGTATCGTGGCGTATGAGTGATATGGATAATAAAATAAGACATTCAAACTTTAAAGCCAATTTTCTCGAAAACCAAAAATAACTGCTCTCTGAAAATTTGATATGATGTAGAGAATGAAAAGAACTTTAATTAAAAACAAAAAAAAAAAAAAAAATTAAAAATGGCGTGTTTTTTGCTACATCGATTTTTATTTTTCATTTGAAAAATTCAGACATAGTTCTGAATTTTTTCCAAAAATTAATAATGCCAATCGATAGCCCATACAAAACACTATAAATTAGATGTGTTTCGAAAATTTCAGAATCGTTGAGTTACTGTAGAAAAAATTAAATATAAAGCGACATCATGCAAACATTGCTCAATTTTACCATGTTTGACCACGCCTATCTCGCCCATTTTTCCGAAAAACGAAAACTTTTGTTCCACGATTTGTTACTTTCATATAGGGCAATAAGCTCTCAAAGTTTGACTTTGATCCAACAACATTTTTTTTTTCGTGGTACGTTTGAAATAGAAACCTTCAGATGGGACTAGTTAATTAAAGTGACCAACTAATTGATTGTTTAATTACCCAGCAGAAATTTTGCTGAACTGGCAGTAGCTTTTGGAAAGAAAACTCGAGTCAAGGAGCGCATGCATGATTCTCTAAGGCGATGTCACACTTTAGAGCGCTAGTTGGATACACATAAAAAGCGCTCTTAAGATGTACTGAAATCAGGTGTCTTCAGAGCGCTGATTAAAGCACAATAAAGATGCAGTGAATTCATGTATCTTTTCAGAGCTGATTTAAGCCGAATAAAGATGAAGTACATTTGACTTTTTCTGAAATACAGTTGGAAAATCTGAAATACAATTGGCTATTTTTAAAATACAATTGGAAAATTTTAAATACAATTTACTAGTTCAGAAAATCTGTTGAATATTTCTGAAATAAAAATATTTTTTAGTTTATTTTGTAGCATTGTTAAAAAAAAATTAAAGATTTTTATGTAAAAATAGTTCAAAGGTCTGACTACACCATTTACACTCTTATTTCAGAAAATACAAAATTTATTTCTGAAATTTCCATTTATGTTTCAGAAATTTCTATTTTTATATTAGTAATTCCCATTTGTATTTAAGAAACAACTATTTATGTTTCAGAAATTTTCAACTCTATATAAGAAATTTCCGTTTGTATTTCAAAATTTTTATAAACAAATTGAAAATTTTTAAATTTAATTGGAAATTTCTAAAATATACGAGGATTTTTTTTTATTTTTTTTTTTATTTTTAATTTTTTTTAATTTAAATAAAATGTTCTTAATATCAATTATAAAATTTTGAAATGCAAATGGAAATTTTTTTAAATACAAATGGAATTTTCTGAAAAGCATTTAGAAAATTTTGGAAATACAAATTTAAATTTCATAAATAGAATTGGAAATTTCTGAAACATAAATACAAATTTCTGCAATATAATTGGAAATTTCTGATACATAAATAGAAATTTTTGAAATATAAATGGAAATTTATTAATTCTTTGAAATCACAAAGTCAAATCATGTGTCTTTTTCCAAAACTAAATTTTTTTGGCTCAAAAAAAAATTTTTTTTGCAGGGAACTTTAGGTCGAATTTGAATCATTGGTTAAGGTTTTTTAGTGTTCACTCTTTTTTATTATGATTTTTTCTATAGAAACATTTTCAAATTTTAAAAAATTATTCCAATAATAAAAAAAAACTTAAATGTTTGTGGAAATTTTTCCGAGTCATTTGCTTAAAGAGAAATTTTATGATTCTGAGACGTTATCCCAATAGAAAAATTCTGAGGTTTTGAGGCATTTTGATACAGAAAGGCTTTTAAAATTTATACAAAAATATTTTGGGTAGGTTTATTCTAGCTCGAGGTCATTATTTCCTTTACTTAGTAAAGCTATGATATTCTCATAGAATAATTTTCAAAAAAATATTCTATGAGAATATCAAAGTCTAAATATGTAAAGGCAAAAATGACCTCGAGCTAGAATAAACCTACTAAAAATATAGGCCCTTAGCACAAGAAAAGAAAAAGTCTATTTTAACAAAAGTTTTATTTTAAATTTCAAATTTTCAATACATTTTTTGAAAGTCGATTTTAAAAACAACAACATTTTGTATGGAAATAAAATTAAAAGCTCATTTTAAATTTATTTTATTTTCTTGTGGTAAGGCTGATAATATTTTAAAGGGCGAATGAAACGATTTTGTTTTTTGAATATAAATTAACCAGAATTTATAGAAAATTTTCAGATTTAGTGAGTTTTTCCTATTGAAAACTTCTTAGGTTCTGAAATATAAAAAAAAAAATTTTATTCTATCTTTCCAACGATCTTTCTACACCAAAATTTTTAGGGTTTGAAAAACTGTTCCATAGAAAGTACCTGGGATTAGAAAAATTAAAGACTTTAATGCTTTTTAAAATTTTTGGAAGCAATTTTCCAGATTCTGAGACATTTTTCTATTAAAAATGTTTTGTTTTCTGAGAAACTTTTCCCTAGAAAAAGTATAAGATAGTCAAGCATTTTCTGAGAAATATTTTCATAAGAGAGTCTAAGAAATTTTTTCCTAACAAAACGTTTTAGTTTCTGAGTCATTTTTGCCATAGAGTCATAGTCTCCAAAATTTTTTCTACAAAAAAGTCTTAGATTCTGAGAAATTTTTCAAATAAAAAAATGTTGGAATCTGAGACCTTTTTTTAGATTTTGTGATATTTTTTCTAAACTTATCAGAATGTTTTTTTTTAATTCTCAGACTCTAGGAAATGTTAGAAAAAGACTTGGATTCTGAGTTATTTTTCCTTTCGAAAAAGTCACAGATTTTAGAATATTTTTTTAATATCAAATCTCAAAAACTCTGAGATATTTTTTCTATCGAAAAAAATCGGGAATTTTTTCTAGGATTCTTGGACTTTTAACATGATAATGTTTTTAGGCTGGGGTCTAATTTTAAAAAAGTTGCAGGACGCCACCTCAGTTTGACTATATAAGCTAACGATTCAACAAAAAAGAAAATGAGAATTACATTTTTCATTTTATTACAACCTTAAACTTCGACAATAATTTAAAATTAATAAATAAAATAAAAAAAATAGTTCTTGTAGCGACACCTAGCGCCGTTACTCTATTAACGCAGTATTGCCATACCAAATATCGCATTTCCAATTAGATTAGTTACCATCATCGCAAATTTTTTCCAATAAAATATTACCACATCGCAAAACTAGCCAGTATATTTGAAAAAAGCTACAGTGGCCTTGCTAAAGTGAGCCAGACTGCAAAATCCGTGATTTTTCAATTTTTTTTTTTTTTTAACATGGTAATGTTTTTAGGCTGGGGAATAACTTTTGACTATATAAGGGTGTCGTACTTAGATGACTTAGCATTAACCAGACCTTCGAAAATTGATTTCACCATTCAACGCATTATTATAAAAATTTTAATAAATGAATTAATTTGTGTCCAAATCGGTTCTTTGAATTTAATCTTTATTTAAAAAATAAAAAACAATTAATTTTGTGAATAATTAAATTATAATAATTAAATTAATTATTTAAAAATTATTATACATTAAACCCTACATAACTGATGATTGTAACCACCCGAAATATTGGTTCTATTGGTCCAACCTTCAAGTATGACGATCAACTCAGAATCACTTTATTAGTGGTTTAGTCCATCTGTTCACACTGAAAGAATTATTGTTCATTATATCTATGAACAAATTTCATAAAACCAAATTCATAGAATCTATGAAACAATTCATTGGCTGAATGAATATTCATTAGTATTCTGAAATATTTCATAGAATTTAACTCATAGATTTTATTAAATTCATAGAAAAATTCATAGAATTAATGAATGTCATTCATAGAAGAAAATGCCATCAATATGCCTTTTAATTTTTTTAATAATTAAAATAATGTTACAATAATTAAAATAGTTGAATAAATTTATTAAAAAAATAAAAAATAAATAAAAAAAACATTAAAAAAAATATCATTGCTGCCCTGACCGGGGCTCGAACCCAAGACCTACCGGCTGAAGTGGTAATTGTCGACGCCTTAGCTATCAGCGCCACCAAAGAAGAAAAATCTCGCCAACTAACGCTTGGTTTTATAACGCTTCATTTTTGTAAATAAACAAAATATTTGTTTTCTACAAACACACATACAGCATTGTAACATTGTAACAGAGCATAGACACAAACTATCGGCGCTAGGTGTCACTAGATTAACGCAGTACTGCCATACCAAATATCGCATTTCCAATTAGATTAGTTACCATCATCGCAAATTTTTTTCAATAAAATATTACCACATGGCAACATTAACCAGTATATTTGAAAATCGAAAAGAGAAACATAACAAAATGTAACTCATTATTCAAATAAGCTACGGTGGCCTAGTTGAAGTGAGCCAGACTGGAAAACAGTAGGTCCGGTGATCGAATCCCTGATCATTCAACTTTTTTTTTTATTTAGTTTTTTAGCTTGTACATTTCTTTTTGTTAGGGCAAAATTTGTTTGCATTAATTCTTTATACTTCTTTATTTAATTATAAAGTTTTTTAGTTTTTTTAGTTGTTTTTCTTTCTGAATTTTGTAATTTTTTCTGAATATATCTGCATTTTTCTGACTTATTTTTTCCATTTTCTTGATTTGTTCTTAGTTTTCCAAATTTTTTGTGAATATTGAATAAATTTGAGAAATTTCTTGGAGTTTTTTTCTGAATATTTTTGAACCCTTTTTTGCAAATATGTGAGGGTTATTCGTAAAAAGTTTTTATTAAATAAAACATTATCATGATTTAATATTTTGGGCAAGAGTACAAAACTCTGCGGCATTTTTTCCTATAGAAAAGGTCTCAGATTTTCCTATTAAAAAGTCTTAGATTCGGAGACATCTTTCTAATAAAAATAATCTCAGATTCTGAGACATTTTTATAAGGAAAAATACTTAGATTCCGAGACATTTTTCCTATAAAAGTCCCAGATTCTGTATAATTTTTCCTATAGCAAAAGTCTAAGATTCTATTGCATTTTTTGTATAAAAAATTCTCAAATTTTCTCTGAAGAATATTTTCTAATTTTTTCTATAGAAAAAATTTTTTTTAATTTTACTTTTATTTCTATAAAAAAAAATTTAGGATTTAAAAAAATTTTTCTAAAGAAAACTTTTGAGAGTTTGGAAATTGTAGAAAAAATTCTCACTCATGATTTCATTTCCTCTTGATTTTTACCCAGAAGAATTGTCAAATTTTCAATATAGAAAATTCTCGGATTTTTTCTACCCTACACTCAAAATAAATTCTCTGTCCAATCAGCAGAAAAATCTGCTGAAAATACACCCATTTTGAGCCATATGAGAAATCTGCTGATTTTAGCAGACACGGTTTGCTAAATATCTGTCATAAGAGGTAAATAAATATAACAAGAAAAAAAAAAAAAACATTCGGCGCCAGCCAGCATCGAACTCGCCACCTTCCGATTTGAAAGTACACTTCTTAACCACTACGCTACGGAAGCTTATACTTTTATCTGGCGTTTTAGTTATTAAACATGTGTGACATTTTACTATGTTTATACTGATTTTGTTTGCTGAATTTCATTATTTTTTCAAGAAATTTTTTTATATAAAAAAAAAAGCAGAACAGATTGTCAGCAGATTGCTCTGCTGAAATCAGCAGATGGTTCTGCTGAAATCAGCAGAAATATCTGCTGATTTTAGCAGAAAAATCTGCTGATTTTAGCAGAACAATCTGCTGATTTCAGCAGAATAATCTGCTGATTTCAGCAGAACAATCTGCTGATTTCAGCAGAACAATCTGCTGATTTCAGCAGAGCAATCTGCTGACAATCTGTTCTGATTTTTTTTTTTTATATAAAAAAAATTCTTGAAAAAATACTGAAATTCAGCAAACAAAATCAGTATAAACATAGTAAAATGTCTGTTATATTATGACAGAGATTTTAGTAAAAATATCCTTCTCAGCAGAACAATCTGCTAAAAGATTGCTAATTCAAATTGAAAGTCGTTTTACAGATTTTTTGACAGAGTTTTTCTTTTGAGTGTAGTAAAAATCATTTCGTATATAGCCATATAAATTTATACAAATATATCTTTTTATACATACTGCGATCTATATATATTAGAGTTAAGGATTTAGGCGAACTAAAAAGAATGGCAGTATTTTTTTGGAAAAAAATTCGCTCTTTGGGGTGGTTCAACGCATCTGAAAACGCGAATTTTGAGCTGATTTTTCTGCAAAGCAAAAAACGGCTGATATATCGCAAATCTGATTTCACCAGTCGATTCTACAGCAAAAAATAATACAATGGTCGTTTTTCAAACTCTTAAAAAAAGTTCCAAAAACCCACCACAGAGGGCGGAAATATAAGGTTTTTCCATTTTCTTTTTAAATTAATTTTTTAAATATGCACAATTAAAAATCATTTTCAGCTTAACAAAATGATACCAAATTTTCCGTTCTATCACAACCCGTTAAAAAGTTATAAGCTCTCAAAAATGGACAAAAACACGTTTTTTGAGAACATTGACCTCAATTTTCTCGAAAACATGACGTGATAGAAAGATTTAAAAACAAGATTCAGAATCAGCATCGAAATGTTAATCGAAAACAGGTTTTATGATCCCAGAATATCATGCAAAACATCACAAAAAATGCTCTCAATAATGCACAAAAATGCGTTTTTTGTGAACTTTGAACATCTCATAAGCTGACGTTACGGAATATTTTGGAAACCATATTTGAAATCTGCATTGAGTGGAAAATCGATAACGAGTGTCGAGACCGCTGACCCATCCAAAAATTTTTAAAATTTCGGTCAGTGTTTTATAATTTTGCCACTAGAAAAAAACTTTGAAGCCTTAAAACTGTTTAATGGGTTGTGATAGAAAGATGCTTTTTGTACCAATTTTCTTAGCAAAAACTGACTCTTCATCGTGCATGATTAAAAAATAATTTAATTTTTTTTTTTTAATTGATTTTTTCGAACCCTGCTGTGGATTATTGGAACTATTTTTAAAAGTTCAAAAAAATGCTATCTTATTAATTTTTGCTGTAGAATCGACTGGTGAGATCAGATTTGCAATATATTCAGCCGTTTTTTCTCTGCAGAAAAATCAGCTCAAAATCCGCGATTTAAGATGCTTTGAACCACCCCAAGGAGTGAAATTTTTTTCAAAAAAATACCTAAATTCTTTAAAAAAATTATGATATCCGATAAACAGATGAAGTGACATAGTCACCAAACGAACTCTAATATATATAAAAGAGTAATGTGACTGACTGACTGACTGACTCATCATCGCCCAGCCCAAACCGCTGAAGCTAGAGACTTGAAATTTGGACTGTAGGTTCAACTCGCGGAATATAGATCCACTAAGGCTGTATTTTTTCCAATGTTGGTTCTAAGGGGGTAAAAGGGGGGAAAAACTGTACTTTTGGTACTTTTTATATCTCCTGAAAAATGGTCATAGAGACTTGAAATTTGGACTGTATGTTCACCTGCCGGAATGTAGATCCACTAAGGCTAGATTTTTGCCAATGATGATTCTAAAGGGGTAAAGAGGGTAAAAAACTGTACTTTTGGTACCTTTAACATTTTCTTAAATAATGGTACTAGAAACTTGAAATTTGCAATGTAGGTTAACCTCCCGGAAAAGAGATTCACTAAGGCTGCGTTTTTGCCAATGTTGATTCTACGGGGTAAAATGGGTAAAAAAGTGTACTTTAGGTACTTTTTTTATTTACTGAAATAATGGTAATACAAACTTGAAATTTGGAAAGTAGCATCCTCTGCTAAAAAAAAACAAATTTTGAAAATTTGGATTCTAAGGGGGGTCAAAGGGGTGAAAAGTGTTCTATTAGTACCTTTTGTTATTTCTTGAAATAATGGGCATAGAAACTTGAAATTTGGAAAGTAAAATCCTGCAGTGATAAAAACATTCTGGAAAAAATACTTTTTGAAAATTGCGTTTTTATAAAAGTACCTTTTACAAAAAGTGCCTTTTATAAAAAGCACGTTTTATAAAAAGAACGTTTTATAAAAAGTATCTTTTATAAAAAGTACCTTTTAAAAAAAGTACCTTTTATAAAAAGTGCCTTTTATTAAAAGTACCTTTTATAAAAATATCTTTTATAAAAAGTACCATTTATAAAAAGTACCTTTTATTAAAAATATCTTATATAAAAAGCACCTTTTATAAAAAGTACCTTTTATAAAAAGTACCTTTAAAATAAGTTCCTTTTATAAAAAGTACCTTTTATAAAAAGTACCTTTAAAATAAGTTCCTTTTATAAAAGGTACCTTTTATAAAAAGTACCTTTAAAATAAGTTCCTTTTATAAAAAGTACCTTTTACAAAAAGTTCCATTTATAAAAAGTACCTTTAATATAAAGTACCTTTTATAAAAAGTACGTTTTTATTTCCTAAAATAATAATCATAGAAACTTTTTTATTTCCTGAAAAAAATGGTCCTAGAATCTTAAAATTTGTAATGTATTGTGAGAAAAAAAGTGTATTTTCGGTACTTTTGATATTTTCTGACGTAATGGTTCTAGAAACTTTAAATTAGGAATATAAAATCCTTTTTGTACTTTTAATATTTGCTGAAACAATGATCCTAGAAAATTTAAATATTGAATATAGGATTTTTCGGTGAAGAAAAAAAAATTTTTCGTATTTAACTTTTTTACTACATATTCTATATGTTTTTCCACTCAAACTTATTTTTATACCAATTTCTTTTTTTACTGAAATATTTATCCACTCAAAATCACAAAACACGATATAAGGGCTCGAAAATTGTCAATATCTTCACCGGAACGAGCATGATGACGTACCAGCGAAGTTATTCAAATTTTATTGTTTAAATTATTCATTTAAATATTATTTTATGAAAACTTAAACATCCACAAATAAACAAAACAAAGACTACGTAGGGGACTTTTTTCGAAATCGATAGAGTAATCCCGATCTTTCTATTATCCGGCATTCATTACCACCGGTAACGAAGTACCGGGATGGTAAGCCAATATTTTTATATATAATTATATAAAAAATCAGATAAGATCAAATTTCGTATCAACTATATAAAATTTGATATAGTAACTCCCGATAAAATTTTATAAAATTTGATACGAATTTTGGTCTTATCTGAGAAATTTTTTATATAATTTTATATAATTAGATCATTTTATGTATTTGATTTATTTGTATCAATTTATACATGGATATATACAAAACCATTTTTACTAGGGTATAAAAAAAAACTCAAATTTTTCCTATAGAAAAACTGTTAGATTTTTCATATATAAATTGTCAAAATTATAAGATTTTTCCTATAAAAAAGTTCTAAGAAAAATTCTCAACTTTTTCTCTAAATTCCCAAATTTTTCGTTTAGAAAAATTAAAAAAAATTTCGACTAGACAAAATTCTTAAATATTTTGTCTAGAAAAATTGTTGTATTTTTACAAAAAAAATTTTAATTTTTTGAGATTTTTATCACATAAAAAATTCTAACATTCAGAAGCATTTTAGGATTCTTAGGCATTTTTTATTGAAGAATTTCTATAAAAAAATTCTCCTATAAAAAAATTTTTTCAGATTCTTGGACATTTTTCATAGAATTTTTTTTTCAGATTATTTCCTTTTTACTTTCCTTTTTCCCTCTTCTTATCTTCTCTTTCTTTTTTCTTTTTTCCTTTTTTTCCTTTTTTGCTTTCGAATTCGGTTTGGGGGAGGGGGGGGGGTAATATCCTTTGTTCTCCCCGTGGATTCGCGCCTGATGAATCCTACTACTATATTTCGATGAAAATCTAAATCTGCGCTAGAGCAGTTTTTGAATAAAAATATCACGCGCAAACGTCTATAAATTGACATTTTAAGCTTATCTCGAAAACGATGAGAGATATTACAAAATGAAGTAAGAAAGAAATTGTACCTCGGGAAAAATGCAATGAAACTGCAAATTAACATTTTGCTATATTTTTGTTGCAAAAAATTGTACTTTCGGAGAGTTTTGAGTTGCAGAGAAAGCATATTTAAAATTACCCAGCAAAACTTACCTTACCATATAAGGTATAAAATAAGGTATAAGATCTCTTATTTTATACATTGCAGCATTGATGATTTTAACAGGCGATGAGACTAAAAGTAATGCATATACATTATCACAAAGAATACCAGTAAGGTATAAAATAAGTCATAAATTTATAACAAAGAATACGAACGAGTAAGGTGTAAAATATATGATATTTTATAGGTTACGAGTAAGGTATATAATATAGCATACCAGAACGTAATATATAAGGTGTTACGAGTAGTGAAAAAGTAATTTTGTATTAAATTTACTCACGTGATTGTAAGCGAGATAAAATATACTCCTGGGTGAGTGTGTGTCATTAACAAATTTCTGTCGTGAATCCATCTCTAGTTTAAACTTATGCATTTTTTTATAAAATATTTATTTTTTATGTTATTGTAATGCATTATGTATTCAATTATAAATAATGCATTATTTCAAACTTTGAAATAATACATAATGTAACCAAATATAAGTCATCCATGATTTAATGTTTAGAAATAATAAATATGAAATACATTTTTTCCAATAATCATGCATTACGTAGCTAATTATTAGTAATGTATTATTTTTCACTTTAAAATAATACGTTGTGGAACAAATGTTTGGTAAGACATCATAAAATAATGCTACAAATAAGATATATACATTACCTGGTAATGTGTTATATAATCACCACCCATTACCAAAGTTTTGCTGGGTACCAACAACAATAATCGAATTTTAAGTAATTTTAGTTTTTTCATTCTATTCTATAATGTTCTGTTCTCTTGCGTGTTTCTGGCAAACGAATTTTTTAACATTTATCACGAGGAAAAATGCAACGTTAATTTTTTTATTTTGTTAAATTTTTTACATTTGCAGGGTTTAAATAATTCGTCAAAGCCGAATTTAGCACTCTCATTTGTTCAACTTAAAATGATTTGTATTTAAAATATTCTTGGCATAATGCAGGGTATTCGTGAATTCGGCTAACAGTAAGTCAAATTAAAATTTCTGAACTATTTTTTTTTTTTTGTTAAATGCTCATCATTGAGGCTTTCCAAAACAAGTTTGTTTTTTTTTTTTTTTTTTTTTATTTAAACCAACACTCAGGGGATGCCCCCTACTAATGCAGTGCATTGTGTTGATCAGGAAATTAAGGTGTGGGAAGGAGGAAAGAGGGAGTAGTGTTTGTGGACATTTGATTTGAACTTCTGTATATTGAAAGTGGCTGGGAAGACCTCCGCGGGGAGTTTATTCCACATACGGGTTGTACGACCGAAAAACGAATTTTCTCTATAATGCGTTGTGCGAAACAAAGGACAGTCGATTACAAATGGATGCGATCTACTGGACAAGCGAGTACTCCGAACAAATACCCGAGCTTCGGGAATAAGTTCACTTATCTCAGATGAACACCTCCCATGGTAATATCGATAGAACAGTGTCACACAACCCACATTCCGACGATGCTCTAAAGAATCAATAGAGTTGGATACCCTACTGTCATTAATAAGCTTCACCGCACTCCTTTGTACACGGTCCAGAAGCCTCAGAATAGACTCTGAAGCTCCTGCCCATATGTGGGAGTTGTATTCCATTTTCGGTCGGATATAGCTGGTGTAAATAGTGAGGAGATCGGACGGAGTAAAATAGTTTTTACAGCGTTTCAAAAAACCGAGACACTTGAACGCTTCTTTCGATACTTGAAAAACGTGCTTATTCCAACGGACATCGCACTGTATTCGCATGCCCAGAACATCAAGAGTGTCCGATTCCTCAATATCTATACCACCCATTGATACAGATGACAATGTTAAATCCACAGTTCTGTGGGTTAACTTACAACATTGGGTCTTGCGTGCATTAAAATCTACCTTATTTGCAAGACCCCACTCAGAGATTGTAGAAAGGTCATGGTTTAGTGTGTCATTCATATTTTGCCGCCTAATCCCAACCTCAATAAGGCTTGGCCTGCGATCAAAGGAAAACGAATGACAAATGTTGCTGTCATCTGCAAAAGAATAGATAGGGTTGGAAGTTTGAATAAGAAGGTCATTAATAAATATAAGAAATAGAGTAGGAGATAGAACAGAACCTTGCGGTACCCCCGAATTTAGCCGAAACTCATCTGAAGAGACCCCATCTAGAACAACACGAATAGTGCGATCTCTGAGAAAACTCGAGATAAATCGAGAGAAGTCATTGCCGACACCAAAAGCAATAAGTTTTGACACGAGTGCTTCGTGCCACACACGATCAAATGCCTTGGAAATATCAAGAGCAACCACTTTACTCTCACCAAATCGGTGGACGGACCGACTCCAACATTCCGAAAGAAATGCTAACAGGTCTCCCGTGGAACGACCACCACGAAAGCCATACTGTCGATCGTTGAGAAGTGAATTGGACTCCAAATAATTCACAAGATGGAAATTAATCATGCATTCCATTACCTTTGAAAGCGTAGAACAAATTGCAATTGGGCGGTAATTTTCGGGGTTTGAAGCCGCACCCTTTTTAGGGATTGGCTGTACATTAGCCACCTTCCAGCACGAGGGAAAAACTCCTGCACGATACGAAGAGCTAAAAAGGTGTGCCAATGGACGTGCCAACGTCGAAGAGCACTGTTTCAGCACCAGTGCTGAAATGCCATCCGGCCCCGGTGACTTGTTTACGTTTAGATCTGCAAGAACCCTTTTGACTGCTCGAGCTCGAAAGAAAATCTTAGGCATAGTATTCGATATTCTTTCAAGAACGGGTAGTGGTTGATTGCCTTCCGGCAAGAATGAATTTTCCGCAAAAAGTTTAGCCAACAGGTTGGCCTTATCAACCGGGTCCGTGAGTGATTGATCGTCCTTTAAAAGGGTTGGAATAGTAGAACTAGCATTATTCCTAACCCTTTTAACGAATGACCAAAAGGTCTTACTGCCCCGAGGAGCAGAAAGCACTTTAGCACGAAGACGCTGTTCGTATAGAACTTTTTCACGCCTAAGTACTTTGGCACACTCGGTTCTTGCCTTTTTGCGCAGCAGATCAGTAACGGCGTTTTTGTTTAAACGCCAGTTACTAAATGCTTCCTCTCTGGATCTGACTGCAATTCTGCACGTCTGGTTAAACCAACACTTTTGCTTTGGTCTAGCCGAAATATGCTTCGTGGGAATAAACGATTTCATTCCAAGCATTATTACTTACATTTATCATCATTTCTGCAGCGGCATCGACGCTATCGTCAAGAAAACAAAGTTTCCAATTAAAATGCCGAAAGAAATCATTGAGCTCTGCCCAACGAGCCTTTTCATAGATAAAAATAGAGCGTTTCGGGGCTGGTCCTGAGACGCTACGAAGAGCAGAATATGAAAAGGATGCAGAAATGGTACTGTGATCCGAGGCATTACATTGCAAATATTTCTAAAAGAGAAAAAAAGAAAAAAATATTTTTCGAGATATTGATATTTTGACTTTTGCCGAAGTTGCATGGATGAAGAGGAGTTGGAAACTATCGAACACTTTATTTGCCATTGCCCGGCACTTTCTGGTCAGAGACTTGCTTCACTGGGATCTAGGGAGCTGTACGATCTTTCTGATTTGTCGGATGTCAAAATTCAACATCTAAGGAGTTTCATAAGAAGCTCAAACTGGTTTAACGACAGGGACTAGTAGGGAAACCTATCACGGACCCGAGGTATCACAATGGACCTCAGAGTCTACGTGTGTTGACGTAAAACGTCAACAGCCACTTAACAGCCACTTACCTAACCTACCTAACCTATATTAACATGTAGCGTGATACTCTGAAAGTAAGTGCAGGGGTTGTGGGTTCGATTCCCTCCAAAGCCTTTGTATGTTAATTACAAAGGGAAGCTGGTGTAGCGGATTTTTCTTAGTAAATAAAAGAATGTAATTGAGGACCATAATGATATTTCGTAAAAAAAACACATATGTAGATACTTTTGTGGGATGTAATTGGAGAGTTGCATATCGGAGAGGAAACAAGCTGTGTTCGATAAAAAATTTTGATAACTGAATATTTTTTTTTACATAAGTATTTGATTTATTTTGAGTAAAAATTTTTTTTTTAATTTTTGTAAAAAAAAAAAAATTCGAGTGTAAATTTTTTTGAGTGTAATTTTTTTTTTTTTTTGAATGTAATATTTTTTTTTCTTAGTTTTTTTGAGTGACAAAAATAGTTCCTAAAATATTTTTTTGGCTTACTATTCCTTTTCAAAGTGTGTTTAGCGTTTTTTTCAACACGGGAGTTCGGTTTAAAACACATCTAAAATTCCCCATTTTGCTAATATCCCATTTTGCCACGCTTCAGCAGCTTGCCGTATATATTTTTCATTCTTCCGCTAACATTTGAAATTTAGCGTTTTTTCCACAGATAGAAAGACAGACGGACGGACGGATTTTCATTACTGTGAGCCTCAACGATGTTTTGGCTAAAGTTTAGTGTCGACGAAAAGTGCAAACCTAATTTGATTTCTACATGAATAAATGTCACGCAACTGTGATTGGCATCCGCGAGATATCGCGAAATTAGTGTTTTTGTATATTCTTAAATTTTTACATTTAAGTTTTTTAAATATTTTCAAAAACTTAGTACATAGTTTCAATTGTACTTGTTTACAGGTCACAAAATAGTAAACATCAAAATCCTATCTTGTCAAGTTCGCGAGAAACCATCTGCTAATTTTCTCGAAAAATATTTTTTTTTCAATTTTTTTTATTTATTTTGAATTTTAAGATTTCTCACGAAATCGAGAAGATATGATTTTGATGTTAACTGTTTTGTGACCTGTAAACAAATACAATTAAAACTGTATACTCAGTTTTTGAAATAATATAAAAAACTTCAGTGTCAAAATTTAAGAAAATACAGAAACACTAATTTAGCGATATCTCGCAAATGCGAGCAGCTACGATTTCGCTGTTTACAGTTTTGTGACATTTAATCATGTAGAAATCAAACTACGTTTACACTTTCGTCGACACTAAAGTTCAACCTAAACATTGCTGAGGCTCACCGTATATTTTATTTTATTGAAACCATAATATTTCCTAATTGTGTACTCATACAGTGCCAGTAAAAAGTATTCGTCGCTCAATGTTTTTTTTTTTTAAATCTTAAATATCAATATTCCTTTTGCATAAACTGCAATTTTTTTTCCACAAATATTCTTTGGCTCTCATTATAAAAAAAATATTGTTTTTGGTGATTTGAATTTTCATCTTCTTTGCTAAAAAAGCGAAAGATAAATAAAGCTCAAATATTTTTTCCAAAAAAGTATTCGTCGTTTTGCTGTTTTGTGAAATTCTCCACTAGAAAAACAGCGATTTGATTTAAAAAACTAACAGCGTCTAAGGATTTTGGTAAGTTAAGAATTGTTTCTGAAATACCGATCGGTATCGTGCAAATTGTAAGGATAGGGCGGAATTCTAAAAAAAGTACCAAAGAAGAAGGAGAAATCATCATCAATACCCAGCAAAAAAAGAGCTTACCATTCACTACAAAATTCACCACAACTTATGAACCAGATGTACTTCTTCTTCAACTGAAACATTGATGAATTTAATATGGACGTGACACACAAAGTATGTTCTTTTTTTCGCCACTTTTCAGTGGCGAAAGATTGACACTTAAGTGTAACATATATCACTAGTGTTTATTATGTACATATATATTAACATTTTTATCACAACTTCTGAAGTAGTGATCGGGATGTTAATATAACTTGACCTTTTGGAAGCGTTTTTTTCATCACTTCTTTAGAAGAACATATTTCTTGGCATTTTGGTTGTGATTATGTCATTTTTATTTAGTGATTTAGAACTTCTAAATTAGAAGTGATTTTTGCACTTCTTTTTGTAAGATTGATTGAAAGAGTATTTTTTTTTTAACATTTACACTAAAAACACTGTTCGACAGCAAAAACCTCCAAGTGAAATTTCTAACTGGTCCTTATAGATTTTAGTATCTTGCTTCCAAATCTACCGTCCAAATTTTTCTAGCACGTACCGTTTTTGAGGTATTCGCTACCAAAAAGTAAAAAAAACAATATTTTAGCACTTTTAGGGGTCCACTGTTACGTTGCTTCCACCTAAAAGGACTCGATTTCATATAAAATGGACCTCCTGATTCCAAAACTGCAATAAAAATTTTTCAAACATGTTCTGTTTTTGAGATAATCGCGTTTGAAAATTTTAGTGTGATTTATAAAGAATATAAGTGCGCAACAGTGGAGTTTAGGTTTTTCAAACGCCAATATTTCAAAAACAGTACGCGATAAAAAAATTTGGATACCAGATTTGGAATAAAGATGTGTTATTTTTACTAAATCCAGTACCATTGTGAGACCCAAATATTTCAATATTCAAACGCGATAAAGATCACAAAACTATAAAAATTCGCGACGAATCGATTCACCAGTTTATTCTGGCCACAAGCCTAAATCAAAATTTTCTAAAAAGCTTAAACAATCTTTAATAATGTGATGCAGCAATATCCGCCTTAATTCGTAAATGTATTTTTTTATCTATATAAATAAAAATCAATTGTCGTTCGTTGGTAACGGCATCAGTTGAGAACGGCTGGACCGATTTGGACAAATTTTTTTTTGAAATGTTCGTCATAGTCCAACTTAGGTTTTTACGTAATGAAAAATTGACCACGCCTACTGTTACGCCCACTTTTTTCGATTTATCTAAAATCAGAAAATGACTGCACCGATTTGGGTATTTTTTTATTTAAATTTAAATGTTCGTAGTAATCCAATTTAAATTTTTACTGAAAGAAAAATCGACCACGCCCACTTTTTTCAATTTATGTTAAATCTGAGACGGGCTGGACCGATTAGACTTTTTTTTTAATAAATTTCATCATATTCCAACTTTGGTTTTTACGAAAAAAGAAATTGACTACTGCCACTAATTTTTGATGAAAATGTTCCTCATAATTTAACTAAGGTTTTTACGGATAGTACACTCAAAATAATTACTCTGTTAAATACTCTGTAAAATGACTGTAATCTCAATTCGACAGATATTTGACAAAGTTATCTGTCGAAATACAGATTTTAAGAAAATACTTTGTATTTCCTTGAAAAATAAAATTTTATCTGTTATTTTACATTTAACTTTGTAAAATCTATATGATGACGTGTAAAATTGGAGTTACTTGTTAAGAACTCGTAATATTCACAAAAATCAAAAAGTAAATTTACAATTTGAAAGCATTAAAGCGGGCAAATTTAACAAAATTTAAATTTTAATTAGTTTAATTTTTTTTATTTTAATTAATGTCAAAATAAAATTTTGAACTCATAAAATGCATTTACCTAAAACTTTGTAAATTTACAGAGTTTTTTTGGTAAAATTCTTTTCGGTTTTATCAATATTTTACAGATAATTCTATAAATTTACAGTTTTTTTATCGAAATCATTTTACAGAGTTTTCTTCGTAAAATAACAAAAAATCTTGCTGGTTGGAAATCTATGGTATTTTCTGCTGGCTCAGCAGAGTATCTCTGTAATTTAACAGAGTGATTATTTTGAGTGTAAAATTAGCCACGCCAACTTTTTTCTATGTATGGAAGGAACTTTAAGGGCTAGACCAATTTTTAAGGAAAAAAAATTGTCCACGCCTACTTTTACGCTCACTTTTCCCGATATATATATTTTAAATCATGCACAGAGAAAAATAAATTTCCAACTGAATTTTTCAGTTGTATTAACTCAAAATTCGGATGCTGCTACTACATTTTGATGTGGCTAACGATTTTTATAGTTGTTTCAATTAAAAGACAGTTGTAATAACAAAATTTTGTTGTAACTACCGATATTTAGTTGTTTCAAATTTAATTCAAATGCATCCACCGATTTTTTGTTGCAACAACTTAATTTCAGTTGGAAATTAGCAAATTTGTTTTTTGTGTGTGGAATGGCTAGATCAATTTGACTACTTTTATTTTTAATGTTTGTTATAGTCCAACTATGGTTTTTCGGAAAGAACAATTTTCCATTTCTACTCCCACTTTTGAATGGATGGACCGAGTTGGTTAAATTCAAATAACGTGTTTACGGTAAGAAAAGTTGTCTGTCCACCCATTTTTATTCGATATATTTAAAATTTTCTCTAAAGAAAAATAAAATATGGAATAATAAACTATAAATAAAAATCAAATGTTTTTTTGTAATCGCATCACTTGAGAACTGACCGATTTGGATAATATGTTTTTTAAATGTTCGTCTTTGGTTTTTTTTTTCGAAAATAAATTAATCACGCCCACTTTTATGCCCCTTTTTTCGTATATATAAAATCGGAGAACGGCTTGAACGATTTGACTATTTTTTTTTAAATGTTCGTCATAGGTTTAAACGGAAATACAAATTTTTTACGCACGCTTTTATTTCGATATATCTATAAGAGAAGAACGGCATAATAGTAGTTTTTGTTGATGTTCGTGATAGTAGCACTAAGGTTTTTACGGAAAGAAAAATTGTCCACTCGCACTTTTTTCAAAGCATCTAAAATTTGAGAACGACTACCCTGATTTGGTAAATTGTTTCCTTAATTATCATTATAGTCCAAGTAAGGCTTTTACGGAAATAATTATTGTCCTCCATCACTTCAAAGCCCACATTTTTCAATACCCGAGTAAAAAAGTTTTTATATAGTTGTATATAATTTTATAAACATCATATATGATTATATAGAATTATATAAAATTTGATGCGAAAAATGAGTCGATAAAACCATATAAAATTTTATCAATGTTACTTGTGTTTTGATAAATTTTTTATATAATTTTATGCGAAATTTGGACCCCTATTTTTATATAAAAAAAGCAAATTTATATAATCAGATATAATTACATACAACTATATCAAATTATATAAAACAATATATAATTTTATAAAGTTATATAAAATTATATCAAGTTTTATATAAATCATAAAATTTTGTTTTAATTATATATAATTATAAATAATTTTATGTAACTTTATATAGTTTTATACAGTTTTATACAATTTTATATATTTTTATATAATTATATCTAATTATATAATTTTGCTATCTATATATATAAAGTAGTTCCGTGACTGACTGATGACTGATGACTGACTGACATACTAATCACGCATCATCCCATAGCCCAAACCACTGAAGCTAGAGTCTTGAAATTTGGATTGTAGTTTCACCTCCCGGAATACATATCCTCTAAGGCGGGGTTTTTGGAAATGTTGATTTTAAGGGGTAAAAACGAAGGGTTGAAAACGGGGAAAAAGCGAGTACTTTGGTTCTTTTTATTTTTTCTGAAAAAAATCCAATTAATTTTAAATTTGAAATGTAGGATCCTCTAACGGAAAAACATTCCCAAAAAAAGTACTTTCTGGAAATTCGGATTCCTAAGGGTAAAAAGGGGTAAAAAATGGTACTTTGGTACTTTTTATATTTTTTGAAATTAAAGTACTATAAAAATATTAAAATTTGTAATGGTGGTTCCAACAACGGGAAAAATTCTGAAAACGTACTTTTTCGAAATTCCGATTGTAAGGGGGTAAAAAAGCGAGTACTTTAGTACTATTTATTTTTTCTGAAAAAAAAATCCTATTAATTTGAAAATTAGAATGTAGGACCCTCTAACGGAAAAACATTCCCAAAAAAGTACTTTCTGGAAATTCTTACTCCTAAGGGTAAAAAGTGGTAAAAAAATGTATACATTATACAGTATACTTTGGTACTTTCTAAATTTTTTGGAATTAAGTTCCTACAAAAAAATATTAAAATGTTAGTTCCAATAACGGGAAAAATTCTGAAAAACTACTTTTCCGATTCTAAGGGTGGTAAAAAAGTGTATTTTGGTTCTTATTATAATTCCTGAAATAATGTTCCTGGAAGCTTTAAATTTGGAATGCAGGATCATTTAGCGAAAAAAGATTTCTAAAGAAGGCAAAGAATTTTTTGTTTTTTAGCTCATGTAAGCGCATATTCGGAACGGGGACTTGAAATTTGGAATGGAGGTGCGCCTCCCGAAGTATATATCCTTTAAGGCTGAGTTTTTGGAAAGGTTGATTCTAGGGAATAGGGGTAAAAATGCCGCAGAGTTTTGTACTCTTGCCGAAAAAATTAAATCATGATAATGTTTTATTTAATAAAAACTTTTTTTTCGAATAACCCTCACATATTTGCAAAAAAAATATGTAAGGGTTAAAAAAATATTCAGAAAAAAATAACTCCAAGAAATATATAAAATTTATCAATATTTACAAAAAATTTGGAAAACTACACTCAAAATAATAACTCTGGTAAATTACAGAAAAACTCTGCTAATTTAACAGAGTTCACAGTACTTTTCCAGCTAGCAACACTACTTGGTAATTTTACTAAAAAACTCTGTAAAATGATTTTTACAAAAAAAAAACTGTTAATTTACAGACTTTATAGTAAAATATTTGTTAAATATTATCGTCTTTTAACAGATAAAACCTTAGTTTTTTTACTATAAAACTCTGTTAAATACTTTGGACAAAAAAGCTGTTAATTTACAGAGTCTCTAGTCTATATAAATAAAAATCAATTGTCGTTCGTTGGTAACAGCATCAAATGAGAACGGCTGGACCGATTTGGACAATTTTTTTTTTGAAATGTTCGTCATAGTCCAACTTAGGTTTTTACGTAAAGAAAAATTGACCACGCCCACTTTTACGCCCACTTTTTTCGATTTATCTAAAATCGGAAAACGGCTGCACCGATTTTGGAAATTTTTCATTTAAATCTTCGTAGTAACCCAATTTAAGTTTTTACTAAAAGAAAAATCGAACACGCCCACTTCTTAGCCCACTTTTTCAATTTATCAAAAATCTGAGAATGGCTGGACCGATTTACTACATTTTTTTAAAATTAATTTTCATCATATTCCAACTTTGCTTTTTACGAAAAAAGAAAGTGACCACTTCCACTTTGGCTAATTTTTTTGAAACTGTTCGTCACTATTCAACTAAGGATAGTAACATTTCCCACGCACACTTTATTCTATGTATCGAAAGAACTATAACGGCTAGACCGATTTGGTTATAGTCCGCAAAAGATTTTTAAGTACAGTAAAAATTGGCCAAGCCTAATTTTACGTCCACTTTCCCGATATATAAATTTTAAATCATGGAATGGCTGGATCAATTTGTCTAATTTTGTTTTTAATGGTCACCATAGCCCAACTAAGGTTTTTCAGAAAGAACAATTTCCC
This sequence comes from Pegoplata infirma, assembly GCA_963921195.1. Taxonomy (NCBI): domain Eukaryota; kingdom Metazoa; phylum Arthropoda; class Insecta; order Diptera; family Anthomyiidae; genus Pegoplata; species Pegoplata infirma. The sequence continues at coordinate 83,955,114 of OY992538.1, forward strand.
GTTTCTACGCCCACTTTTGAATGGATGGATCGAGTTGATTAGATTCAAATAAAATTTGTACGGTAAGAAAAGTTGTCCACCCACTATTTTCTTCGATATACATATATTAAATTTGCTCTATTGAAAAAAAAATATAGAATAATAAAATATAAATAAAACTCAAATGTAGTTCGTTGGTAATCGCAACACTTGAGAACGCCTGGATCGATTTGGCTATTTTTTTCGTTTTAAATGTTCGTAATAGTCCATATAATTGTTTGGAAAGAAAAATTGTCCTCGCCCACTTTTGTCGATGTATCTTAAATTGGTTTTTATTCTAATTCGATCTTCTAAAAAAAATATTTCTTAAAAGATACCGCTTAAACTTGGTACAAATGATTTTAAATCCTTGGGCACAGACTAATACAGACTCGACATAAGTGACAGGTGTCAAAAAAGTATTCTTTAACCATATGGTTAATATTTTTAAATTATTCTACAAATTAGGTTAGAAAGAGAAAACAGATATAACGTGCCATACGAAAAATGGATGCCAAATCGGTTTTTGTTGTTTCACTCACTCCTAAGTCGTAGAAAGTGTTGCCATGTTAGCGTAAAACGGACTAAAACCCGCTGTGTTTTCTCCTAAAATCGCTTAGTTTTTCCCCATTTTTTCTTATAAAACTCTACTGTCGAGTCTGTATTTAGTCTGTGCCTTGGGTATTGTTAACATATGTACAAGTTTAACTTATCACACACATTTTAACGCCCACTTTTGTCTAAATGGGTTGACTACTAATAACTGGACCGGTTTTTTATGTTAATTATAGTTCTAATTAAGTTTTTAAGGTATACATGAGAAAAGTGTCCCTATAAAGGTTTGTTTGAACTCAAAACAATTGCTCACGATAAGAACGAAGGATAAGCGTAATTTATTTTTTTGTTGTTCGTAATGACACTTAAGAAGTTTTAAATTTGTACACTCATAAAAATTTGTTAGTATTCCTTACAAAAAAGTCTGTTACCATTACTAATATAGTTTTCAATTTGTGCCCGATAACTTTTTCAGTTACCATTACAAACTTTGGTTTTCAAAAATTAGTAATCTTAAAAATACTAAAAAAATTAGTATTACTAAATTTTTCTGTACAATTTTTGTAAAATGGATTTTAAAACGCGTTTGTAAATAATATTAACTTTTTTTGTAAAAAAATTGTTAATTGTGTATTTTTAATTTTTGGTATTTGTATACATCATGTAAATTGCGCTTGTTGTCGCCAATAACTATTGCCATGCAAGTCAGTTTTTGTTAGAATTTTCGATCTAAAAAAGAGAAAATATTGAACACGTTTTTTTAATACAAAATATACATACTACCATATAAAATTAATTCTTTGAAGATTGATGTTGAATAAATTGGTGTACGGTGAACTAAAATAAAAAAAAAATATCAACATAATGTTTTAAATAGATCACATAAATATACAATTGTTACCTGTTGTCATCATTTCCTATTTTGCTTTATTATTCTAGAAATAAACAAAAAAACGAGTTACATAATTTTAAACAAAAAATACTTTAAGATTTGGTTACCTGCTATGCTTTTTTTGTTGTAATATTTTTTGTTGTACATTTTTTTATTCATTTTACCCGTCGCGCGATGTTTACCGATCGAATGTTATTTTGTGACTAAAATATTCAAAGAAAGGCATAAAGTAAATTACACAAAAATCAACCCTTTATGTGCGTGAGAAAAAAATATTCGTGGATAGCATAAACAAAAAAATTCCGCAAGTAAAGAAGAAAGAAAAAAAACTGATGTTTTTATGGAAATTTTCCATTTGAAAAGGTCGGCATTGTTTTTTAAATTTTGCATGTCTTCTCTTGTCTCTATTTTGTTTCCTTTTTAATATATATTTTTTTTAAATTGAAAAAAAAACTAATGAAGCGTAAATGAATATTAAAAATAATAAACATATTCATACTCATCAAAGCGCAGTTTTATCGTTAAAAAAATAATAATATATTTTTTTTATTTAGTTTTTTTTAATTTCCAAATATTTTAATAAAATAAATTTTTTTTTTAATTATAGTGTATAGGTTTTCTAGAGAAAAAAAAAACGAAATTTACTAACTAATATTGTAAAATTTACAAAATAATTATCAAAAGTTAGTACGATAATTTTTAAAAAATCAATTGAAAAAATTATTAAAAAATCAGTATAAAATTAATAGTTTGTAAAGCGAGTTTACTAAAAAGAATTACTAAAAATTGATTTTTTAGTAGAATTTAGTAAAAAAACTAGTAAAGTTGAGATACAAACCACTTTACAAATTTTTTTACTAACGTATTTTTTTGAGTGTACAGTTTGCAAAGTCGAAGACATTATAATTTTTTTTTTTTTGTTACTAAAATATAATTTGAAGATGATTATCTGCCTAATATGGTCTTTAAAACCACGCTCACAAATTTTTCTACGTCAAGAAATTCATTACATTTTTTGCAGGGCTGTATATTTGACGCGAGACAATATATAACACTGAAATTATATTTGGGCCAGCAAAGCGGACCGGGCCAGCTAGTATTATATAAAAATAGGGGTCCAAATTTCGCATAAAATTATATAAAAAATTTATCAAAATATATGAAACATTGATCAAATTTTATATAGTTTTATCGACTCATTTTTCGCATCAAATTCTATATAATTCTATTTAATCATATATGATGTTTATAAAATTATATTCAACTATATAGGAACTTTTTTACTCGGGTATCCTTAAAACTTGCAACACTTGAGTACACCTGGACCGATTTGGCTATTTTTTGTTTTAAGTGTTCGTATTAGTCCATATAATTGTATCTAAAATAATTTTTACTCTAATTCGCTATATTAAAAATGTCTGCGAAGTTTGTACTCGTGCCCAAACCATTGAATCATGATAATGTTTTGCTGTACAAGTAGGTGTTCTTTCGAAAGCAAAATTTTTCTAGGAAAAATAACGCTATATTAATTTGTCATTATATGCAAAATGCATTGAAATATCGGTCGAGGACGCCATTATGTGTATATATTATTGATCCATAAAGCTTTCTAAGACATTCTAGTGATATCCATCTATCTGTTTGTCTATGTTTTTGATAACTAAAAGTGTTTGATGAAGAAAAGGGTTTTAATGAAAAAATTTTATTGATAAAAATAAATATTTAATGAAAAAAAAATTTATGAAAAAAAATATTGATAAAAAAAAGTATATTGAATAAAAAAAAAAATTTTTTTGATGAAAAAAATATATTGATGAAAAAAAAAATATATTGATGAAAAAAAAAAAAATATTGATGAAAAAAAAAAATATTGATGAAAAAAAAAATATTGATGAAAAAAAAATATTGATGAAAAAAAAAAAATATTGATGAAAAAAAAAAATATTGATGAAAAAAAAAAATTTTTGATGAAAAAAAAAAAAAAAATATTGATGAAAAAAAAAAAAAAATTTTGATGAAAAAAAAAATATTGATGAAAAAAAAAATATTGGTAAAAAAAAAATATTGATGAAAAAAAATATTGATGAAAAAAAAAAATATATGTTGATGAAAAAAAAAATATTGATGAAAAAAAAATATTGATGAAAAAAAATATTGATGAAAAAAAAAATATTGACGAAAAAAAAAAAAAAAAATTTGATGAAAAAAAAAAATATTGATGAAATCAAAATATTGATGAAAAAAAAAAAAATATTGATGAAAAAAAAAAATATTGATGAAAAAAAAAATATTGATGAAAAAAAAATATTGATGAAAAAAAAAATATTGATGAAAAAAAAAATTATTGATGAAAAAAAAAATTTTGATGAAACATAAAATATTGATGAAAAAAAAAATATTGATGAAAAAAAAAATTTTTTGATGAAAAAAAAAAAATATTGATGAAAAAAAAAATATTGATGAAAAAAAAAAAATATTGATGAAAAAAAATATATTGATGAAAAAAAAAATATTGATGAAAAAAAAAATATTGATGAAAATAATTATGTTACGTTTTATTCACCAGCTGGTGAATATTTTTGTTATTCACCACGAGGTGAATTATTATCCAAGTTACAAACCCAAGTTAGTAAAATTTTTGGTTTTAAGAAAACGAAAACAGTAATTCCAATTTTCTTTTTTGTTAGTCGTTAGCTTATATAGTCAAACTGAGGTGGCGTCCTGCAACTTTTTTAAAATTAGACACCAGCCTAAAAACATTACCATGTTAAAAATATATTTCTTATGGAGTATTACTTAATGAATTAATGATTTTGTATGAAAAAGTTAAATTTAACGGACAGTTATTTTATAACGGAGCATTCAGTAATCCAGCATTTAAAGATTCCGCTTAAAATTGGTACAAATGATTTAAACCTTTGGGTATTGTTAACATATGTACAAGTTTAACTTACCACACAAATTTTAACGCCCTCTTTTGTCTAAATATGTCGACTATTAATGACCGGACCGATTTTTTCTGTTAATTATATTTCTGATTAGCTATTTAAGGAAATAGAAAAGAAATAGAGAAAAGTGCCCCTGAAAAATAAAAAAATCGGAAAAACTTTATTAAAAGTGTCCCGGAAAAATGGAAAAAATTCGGGGTAAAAAAATTTTTTGAACTCAACAAGAGCTCACGATAACAACGAAGGATATGCGTAATTTATTTTTGTGTTGTTCGTAATGATACTAAAGAAGTTTAAAATTTGTTCAGTTCGCAAAGTCGAAGACATGGTATTTTTTTTAGTTCCTAAAATATAATTTGAAGATGATTATCTGCCTAATCGGGTTTTTAATACCACGCCCACAATTTTTTCTAAGCCAAGAAATTCATAAAAATTTTTGCAGGGCTATATATTTGAAGCAAGACAAAATATAACACTGATCTTATATTTGGGCCAGCAACGCGGACCGGGCCAGCTAGTTTAGGATATAATTTAATTTCGATATAAGATATAGAATGGTAGTTAAACGTCAAATTGCTTGTATGAAATTTGAACAATTTATCAATAATCGATTTCGTCTTTTCAGTTTTTTAAGCTCTAAATAAAGATAAATGAAATGCCATTACCAAATTTTGTCACCATTTTTGCAAAACCTAAATCTATTTGAAGCTGGACGTAGAAAAAATTGCGTACTTCGTGTATCACCCCCATTCTAAGTGTTTCAGTTGAAAAAGAAGTTCATATTTTGTGGTGATTTGATTTAATTTGGTTTGATTTAATTTCTAAGAATATATGAGATAGGTGCTCAAAATAATTATGTAAAGAACTGGTGATTTTATAGTTATTTTGTAGTATTTTTGGAAGTGATTTTAAAAGTACTTTCTACGGAATATGAAGTTCGGCACCTATCGCTACTTTGTATGTTGTGAAACCACTAATTCTTTTTGAACCACTTTGTTTATTTTTTGCTGGGTAGAGTCAAAAAAGAAAATTCTTTCAAAAATATAGCCGAAGCGGTTATTAAACTCATTACCACTACCAACAGCGTTTTTTATAGGTACGCGAGAACCGGGCGGTATGTAAATAATAAAAAATCGGATCTTCAACTTGTTGACTGATCAAAAAAAGAGCAATAGCCGTCAAAAATATCACAAAGGGTTCATGAAAAACTGCGTCTGTATAGCTGCGCAAGTATTTTACGACTATGGTAAACCAGCTTCGGTTGAAACTATTCGCAATATACTGCATAAAGCCACGTACTTCCCGTAGAAATCCCTTTATATCAAGAAAAAAACATGCCGAAGCGTTTGAAACACGCCCAAACTTACCTTCATCATGACCTTAAGCACTGAAACCGAATAATTTTTACCAATGACAGTATATTTAACCTATTCAAGTCTGATGGAAAGGTTAAAGTGTGGCGAAAGTCGTAAACGGAAATGCAAGAGGATACCCTAAAATGCTCTGTTAAACATGCTGAAGTTCCCAACTAGTTATGGGGTGTATAAAGACGAACGGGGTGTGGCAAAAAAAAAATTGTTGAATGTATTATGGACTAAAAGGTCTACATTTACATCATCAATGCTTACCTCCAAGATAGTTTAAAAACAAAGCGCTTCCCAAGCAATTATATATTTACTAAAGATAACAACCCAAAGCATCTGGCTCTTTATACGGAGTTATAGTTATTATAAAATGTTTCAAAATGGATAAGACACTTTCCGAAATCCAGATATTAACCAAATCGAGGATATATGAGAGGATCTCGACCAAGTCATTGAAAAAAACACACTTCTGATAAGAAAAACTTAATAAATGCATTAAAAGAAAAATTTGGTAAAATTATACCGGAAATAATGCTCAATTACTTCAGTTCCAGGCCTAGATGTTTGACGGCTGTAATAAAGAGTAGTGTTGGTCCAAAAAACGTTTCAAAGTCCAAATCGCAGAGTGATAACACTGTAAGTAAAATTTAAACTTTTGAAATGACACACAAAAACGCCGAGACACCCCAACTTATTTTTGGGTCATATAATCCAGTGGTATACTCCGTTTTAAAAAGTTAGCTCAAAATAACGAGATATTTCGATTTTAAATTTGGAAATGTAAGAGTAAAAATTGAATAAATCCAAAAAAAAATTATAAAATTCATCAAAATAAGAGCAAGTATTGCTGCATGTCCGACTGAAAATGGACATCCATTATTTCCCAGATATAAATTTTGATAAATAACAAGTTTTTAACAATTTTTTAAGTTTTTTTCATTCAAATAAAATGAAAAATCGCCTTAAATCTACTACAAATTTAAAATCGGAAAATCTCGGGATTTTGAGCTAACTTTTCAAAACGGGGTACAGCACTGGATTCTACGGCCAAAAATTAGGTTGACGTGTCTCGGCGTTTTGGTGTGTCATTTTCACCTACTTACAGTGTAATTGGAGTTCCTGAAAACAGACGAATACTTTTTTTTTTTATTTCATGTAATTTTTCTTTTTATTAGTTATGTTGCCTTCATTTTATGTATTCTTTGTTATTTTTGTTGGGATTTGGATAGAAGACGTAATAAACATTATGTATTAAAAAAAAAAAATTGCAGTTTCATGGCAAAAATATAGTATTTATTAAAAAAAATAAATCGACGAATACTTTTTACTGGCACTGTATGTCCCTTTTGTTTATTTATAAAATATTTAAAAATTTATAGTTCAACGCTTTCGAAGTAAAATAAATTTTTTCCATATGGTTGTTATACGAGTATAAATTCCTTTTCATTTTATACCATTCAATAAATTCAATTGCACTTCTGATGTGGAAATGTTTATAAAAATAAATATTTGCATATATGCATTTATATTACATATCAATTTGTTGAAGGAAACAAATAAAACGAATTTACAAATTGCTCTGAATACATTATGCCAGCTGTCTTAGTACACTCAAAATAATTACTCTGTTAAATACTCTGTAAAATGACTGTAATCTCAATTCGACAGATATTTGACAAATTTATCTGTCGAAATACAGATTTTAAGAAAATACTTCGTATTTTCTTGTGACCGAAAAACAAAATTTTGTAAAACTGGAGTTACTCGCTAAAAACTTGTAATTTTCACAAAAATAAAAAAGTAAATTTACAATTTGGAAGCATTAAAGCGGGAAAATTTAACAAAATTTTAATTTTAATTAATTTAATTTTAATTAATGTTTTTGAAGCAGAGAAATTTTACTCATAAAATGGATTTAACTAAAACTTTGTAAATTTACATTTTTTTTTGTAAAATTTTGAACTCATAAATGCATTTAACTAAAACTTTGTTAATTTACAGAGTTTTTTGGTAAAATTCTTCTTGGTTTTATCAGTATTTTACAGATAATTCTGTAAATTTACAGTTTTTTTTTGATCGAAATCATTTTACAGAGTTTTCTTCGTAAAATAACAAAAAATCTTGCTGGTTGGAAATCTATGGTATTTTCTGCTGGCTCAGCAGAGTATCTCTGTAATTTAACAGAGTGATTATTTTGAGTGTAGTTTTACATTTCATACATTTTGTAGAAATGTTGCGTTTAAAATAATTCATTTAAATTTAGTTAATAACACAGTCTCACAAATATATAAAAAGGTCCTCACCCAGAAACTAGACCCACTAATACTGATGTACTTTTCCCTACTGAATTTGATTCTCCCATAAGAATTGAATTTTATCGTTGGGTTTTACTGTAATTTACAAGAAAAGTCCGAAAAGTGAACTGACCTAATTTGCAAATTTTACCAATTCCAAAAAAAATTTTACCAAAATATATATTTTTTTTAAATTTTTATTTCTGAATGTTCAAGTCGGATTTATTACGAAGAAAATAAAGGAATTTTTTAATTGTGGAAGTTACATGCATGTTAAAAAAAATGCTTAAATTCAGTTCTATTTCGTTCTACCAATATTTAACAATTTTCCTTGTTTTTAACAAAAAATCTTGTACTTTGCTCAAACGAGAACTACAGTTTTATTGTTAATTTAACAAGTTTATTTTCGTAATTATATTCTACCATTTTGAAAGGTTATTTTTCAAAAAAAAAACTGTAACTTTATAGCAATGTTTTTATTACGAGGATTCTAGTTGAATTACAAAAAAAAAACTGTTATTTTACAAAAATTATGTTTTTCGAGGATTTATGTTCTTAAAAAAAAAAAACAATTTTTTTTTTTTGTAATTTTTTTTTATTCAAAAATATTTTAAAAAAAGTTGACAAAATTTTAAAAAATTTACTACTACCTCCGTCCCGAAATATTTTTAACATTTCTATAGATTTTTTTGTCCCAAAATAAACTTAACATTTTATTAAGCAGTGTTTTAGTTGAAATAATACAAGATAAAGTTAAAAAAACAATCTTATACTAATCTCGTGTACTAAAACTGTAACAAAATTAATTAAAAATATTTGCAAGATGTCCCTATTGCATCCATAATGCATTTATTAAAACCCGTTAAAAGGGCCACTAGCGTAAAATTTCTTATTTCATACGCCGCATTTTGTAATAATTTTCATCTTTTCGACCAAAGTGGGCACCATGCCTATTTGTAACGTCGAAAACCAGTTGTCTCATTTATCTGGATGCAGTTTATTGCATCTATTTTGCACGTGAATTGAAAAATTGCAAAGCTATAAAGAATTTTTAAATTATTGATATGTCCCGATATGTATTAACAAAAAAACCAAAGCTTTTTCAAAAAATCCTCCATAATCCCAGCCAAAATATAGAAATGTTAAGATTATTTTGGGACGGAGGTAGTATAAGTTAAGTTATTTTACAAAAATTATTTTATTACGAGGAAATTTTTTGTAAATTTACCATTTTGGTTTGTAGATTTACCATTTCCGTCCGACTGTCCGTCTGTCCGTCCGTCCGTCTGTAGTTAACACGATGCAGTCCAAAATAAAAGAGCTAGAAACCTCCAGTTTGGCACAAATATGTCTTATGTTCCTAGGCAGGTTAAGTTCGGAAATCGGACCAGGGGGAAAAAGTTCCCCTTTAAAGAACTAAACCAACCTCTAAAAAAATACACTTTTTTAAAGTTTTTTTCTGTATTTTTGTTAAATAAATGAAACATTTGGTATATTTATCGCGATCGGAAAGTACTCTCAACGTCCCCCACTGATCCTGTCAGCCATCCCCCCCCCCCCCAAAAAAAAAGAAACGCCCCTGACAAATTTTTGTATTTAATTTTTTTACATTTTGGAGGATATAAAAGATTCGGCACAGCCAAATTAAACACTCTCACTTGTTTCTTGTAAGTTTACCTTTTTTTTTTATTTTTCCGGTTTTAAAACAATATTTTAACATGATAATGTTTTTAGGCTGGGGTCTAATTTTAAAAAAGTTGCAGGACGCCACCTTAGTTTGACTATATAAGCTAACCATTAAACAAAAAAGAAAATAAGAATTAGAGTTTTCATTTTATTACAACCAAGCTTACAATAATTTAAAATTAAGAAATAAAATAAAAAAACACATAGTTCTGGTAGTGACACCTAGCGGCGCTAGGTGTCGCTCGATTAACACAGTATTGCCATACCAAATATCGCATTTCCAATTAGATTTGTTACCATCATCGCAAATTTTTCCAATAAAATATTACCACATGACAAGCAAGAGAAACATAACAAAATTTAAATCAATACTTGAGAAAGCTACGGTGGCCTAGCTGAGGTCAGCCAGACTGGAAAACGGAAGGTCCGGTGATGGAATCCCGTGATTTGTCAACTTTTTTTTTTTTTTTATTTAGTTTTTTTTAGCTTGTACATTTCTTTTTGTTAGGGAAAAAATAGTTTTTTAATTCTTTTTACTTTTTTATTTAATTATAAATAAAAAAAAAAATATATATACTGATTTTTCTAAATTTTCTAGTTGTTTTTCTTTCTGAATTTTGTGATTTTTTCTGAATATATCTGCATTTTTCTGACTTTTGTATTTTTTTTTTTGATTTGTTCTTGCACTCAAAATAATAACTCTGTAAAATACATTGCAAAATGACTGTAATCTCAATTTAACAGATGTTTGACAGAGTTTTCTGTCAAAATACAGATTTATAGAAAATACTTTGAATTTTTTGTGACAAAAAACAAAGTTTCATCTGTTATTTTACTTTTAATCTTGTAATCTTTATTTTACAGATAATTAACAGATATTTCTGCAAAAATACAAATTTTAGCAAAATACTTTGTATTTTTTGTAACCAAAAACTAAGTTGTGTCTGTATTTTAAACATTAATTTCACAGAAAACCTAAAAAAGAAAATTCCAAAATAAACTGCATTTAACTATAGTTTTTTCTATAAAATTTTGGTTGCATCAAATACATTTTACAAATATATGTTAATTAACAGAGTTTTTCTTTGCTAAATGGTGCTTTATTTAACCAATATTTTACTAGAGACTCTGTAAACTAACAGTTTTTTTGTCCAAAACATTTTACAGAGTTTTATAGTAAAAAAACAGAGTTTTTTTCTGTCAAAAGACGCTAATATTTCACCAATATTTTACTATAAAGTCTGTAAATTAACAGTTTTTTTTGTAAAAATCATTTTACAGATTTTTTTAGTAAAATTACCAAGTAATGTTGCTAGCTAGAAAAGTACGGTGAACTCTGTTAAAATCAGAGACCAAATAAAACAGTTATATGTGTTATTTTGCTTTAAAAAAATCATTAAACGAATGTTGTCCAAAATATGCATTATATATATGGAAAGACTTCTAGAGATGTCCCGTGTTAAAATTTGCAATAACTTTTATTTTTTGATTTTTATCAATAAAAGTATAAAATAACAGTAATTAAAAACTTTTTGTTCAAAAAGTTTAAAATAACATTTATTTATTTGAAATAACTGTTATAACAGTAATTTTTAATCAAATCAAACAAAGTTTTAATGTTCTAATCAATAATTGAAGTATTAGCTATCAATAGGATTCTTTTGTATGCGTTTATTTTAGTTTTACTTAAATATATCAAATTTTATAAGGCTCAAAGAGTATTTGATAACAGTTAAAAAAAATAAAAGTTTTTTATTTCTGTTATTTTGAACAGATATTTATATAAATTTTTTGAAACTGTTATTTTGAATTTCTATTTCAAAATAATATTTTTGAACAGTTAAATTTTAGTTTTTTCAATAAATCTCATAACGGTTATGGTCTCTGGTTAAAATAGCAGAGTTTTTCTGTTATTCACCAGTGTTATTATTTTGAGTGTAGTTTTTCAAATTTTTTGTAAATATTGATAAATTTGATAAATTTTTTGGAGTTCTTTTTTTCTGAATATTTTTTTAACCCTTATATAATTTTTTTGAAAATATGTGAGGGTTATTCGTAAAAAGTTTTTATTAAATAAAACATTGTCATGATTTAATTTTTTGGGCAAGAGTACAAAACTCTGCGGCATTTTTACCAATAAAATTGGAAATCCTCGTAATTTTACGAGAATTTTACCTACCTCTTATTTTACGAGAATAGCCTCGTAAAATCACGAGATTTTTTGGTAACTCTACAAGGTTTTTTTTTTTGAGTGTATTTGGTCAGATTTCGTCAATAAAAATGAGGCTAAATTGATTTAAATGTACTCCAGATTTAGAAATTGTTAACATTAATTTTGACCAAAGCTAAATACTAGTATTTTTTTTACCAAAAACGCTAACTTTTGGTCACCACGAAAAAGTCGATTAAATATGATATATTCAAATCTAATTACAATACTTACATAGATACATATATTGTACCTGATCAGAGCCTTTATATCCGAAATCACTGACCAGATCCTAATCTAGTTATTGGATCTGATATTAAAAGATCTTAACAGATCTTATACATTTTTAACTTATATATCGTCGAACTAAAGTACTGCTCAAAATTATAGCGCACTTTAAATTATTTTTTACAACTTATTGTTTCTATTCAAAATATTAAAAAAATGTCAAGTTTTTTTGTGTCAATTAAACATTTTTATTCAAATTTATTTAATTTAAGTCACAATTCAGTTTTAAATAACACAATAAAAATATCAGAGGTGGTTTTATAAAAAAAGTCTTAAATAGACTGTTCATAATTATAGCGCACTAAAAAAATTAATTCATTAAATGAAAAGTTGATCAAAATTTAAACACAGCCTGATGAAAAACTTGTTCCTTTAGCTTTTAAAAATACATTTAATCCTATTTGAAATCGATTTGACCGATTTGGAGCAGTCATTTATGGTGCTTTCGATTATATATCCTTCAAAGCGCTGATCAATTCATTTTTATAGTTATTTGGTAGATTTAAGGGCCACTATCGGTAGTAGACCCAATGTTTTCAATTGGGTTAATGTCTGGTGACTATTTTAATATCATTTGGCCAATATAATTGGGGAAAATTGTTGTTTCCGAATCAGTCCATCGAGAATTTCGCCTTATGACAGGGGTCATTATCCCTTTGAATACAGGCCTGGGTCGATTCAGACCCAAATATTTGATCAAAATATGAAGAAAATACTTCAGAAATTGAATCGATATATCTTCTAGCAGTTGAAAGTCCTTCTTAAAAGAGTAATAAGCCGGTACCATGGGCTGTAAAAAGTTTGCATACGCTAACAGAACCACCACCACGTTGTGCGCTTGGCTGGAACCAGTATGGTTGATCCTTATCCGGCATTGTCATCGAACAAATGATGGATTTTAACCATTTATTACTTCATTATAATAATTTATTGATGACAAATAATTTATTAGTTGGTCTTTTTTAATTTTTTCAATGTACAATGCAAGATAAGGATCAATCATAATGGTGCCAGCCAAGCACACAACGTGGTATTGGTTCTGTTAGCGTATGCAAATGTTTTACAGCCCATGGTACCGGCTTATTACTCTTTTAAGAAGGACTTTCAACTGCTAGAAGATATATCGATTCAATTTCTGAAGTATTTTCTTCATATTTTGATCAAATATTTGGGTCTGAATCGACCCAGGCCTGCATTCAAAGTGATAATGCCCCCTGTCATAATTCGAAATTCTCGATGGACAGGTTCGGAAACAAAAATTTTCCCCAATTATATTGGCCAAATGATATTAAAATAGTCACCAGACATTAACCCAATTGAAAACATTGGGTCTACTACCGATCGTGGCCCTTTAATCTACCAAATAACTATAAAAGTTAATTGATTAGCGCTATGAAGTATATCTTATCGAAAGCAACCACAAATGACTGCTTCAAATTGGTCAAATCGATTTCAAATAGGATTAAGTGGATTTTTAAAAGCTAAAGGAACAAGTTTTTCATCAGGCTGTGTTTAAATTTTGATCAACTTTTCATTTAATGAATTAATTTTTTTTAGTGCGCTATAATTATGAACAGTCTATTTAAGACTTTTTTTTTATAAAACCACCTCTGATATTTTTATTGTGTTATTTAAAACTGAATTGTGACTTTAATTAAATAAATTTGAATAAAAATGTTTAATTGACACAAAAAAACTTGACATTTATTTTATATTTTGAATAGAAACAATAAGTTGTAAAAAATAATTTAAAGTGCGCTATAATTTTGAGCAGTACTTTATATTCAATAAATGCCAACTCGAAAAAGCTTACTTTTCAGGAGAGCTAAAAAACTAGTTATTTCGCATATTATTGTAAAAATAAACAATGTACCTTCCATAAGATGGTTTAAATATTCTAAATAATTTTTACATATGCCAAAAATTTTATATTTTGCACTTGTTTGCGTATTATTCAGAGTTGGCATTTATTACTATGACAAAAAACAAATCGCTACCTCAAAATACGAATGTCGTATGTAGCAAAACCTAACTTTTCAGGAGACGGTTTTTAATGTTTAACATCAAATATCTTCAAAATGGTCACATGAATTTCCTCCAGTTTTGGATTGAATATAGTTTGAGTATTAAATTTTCATATTCCTAAGTCAAATTTACTGTAATTACAATTACAAAGACGTATTAGCATTTTTGTTTCAGAATACATTTGTCGTATGTTACATTTTTTAACAAAACAGTTATTTTCTTTAAACATACGACAAAAAGCCAACTGGAAATATAAAATTTAATAAAGGAAAATGCCAAAATACCCCTTAAGAAAACCATAAAAAAACACAAACTAATTAAGTAAGAGAAATTATTACAACAAAAAACTTTTAATTCAATAAATTAATAACAAAAACTCCAAAATTATCGGCCATATCGGGGATTTAGAGGTTCAAAAGAGGTTTAAAAATGGTGAAAAAATCATTATTTGATTATTTAAGCCATTTTTTCTTAAGACGTTTTGATACTTATATGAAGAAAAGATTTTTTTAATACCTATGCAACGGCGGTAAATCCTTGCAAAAATTCGGCTTATTTTTAGTTTAATATTTTTTTCACGAAAATGTGTAAATTTAAGGAGTTATTATGTGAAGACTTGACCTACGATACCCATACACTCAAAATAATAACTCTGTAAAATACTCTGTAAAATGACTGTAATCTCAATTCAACAGATATTTGACAGAGTTTTCTGCCGAAATACAGATTTAAAGAAAATACTTTGTATTTTGTTGTGACAAAAAAAACAAAGTTTCCTCTGTTATATAACTTTTTACTTAGTAATCTTAATTTTACAGATAATTAAGAGTTTTCTGCTAAAATACAGAATACTTCGTATTTTTTATAACCAAAAAAGATTTCTGTTTTGAGTAGTTTTTGTTTTTGTTATCAAACATCAAAATTTTATCTGAATTTTTTTTTTTGAGAAAAAGTTGAAAAAGTAGCAAAAAAAGTTATCAAAAATTTTTTTTTCAGAAAAAAAATTTTGCAAAATAACATGCATTCAACTAAACTCTGTAAATTTACAGAGTATTTTCTGTAATTTTTTTTTTGCATCCAATGTATTTTACAAATATATAGTTTTCTTTGCTAAATGGTGGTATAGTAGTTTTCTTTGCTAAATGGTGGTCTATTTAACCAATATTTTACTAGAAACTCTGTAAATTAACAGTTTTTTTCTGTCCAAATCATTTTACAGAGTTTTATAGTAAAATTACAGAGTTTTCTCTGTAAAAAAGCTTTCATATTTAACCAATATTTTACTATAAACTCTGTAAATTAACAGTTTTTTTCTCTCCAAATCATTTGACAGAGTTTTTGTTTTTTGTGTTTTTCAGAATTTATTAAATGTATTTCAGAAATTATCAATTCAGAAAATATCATTTGTATTTCAGAAACTATCAATTGCATTTCAAAAATTATCAATTGTATTTCAGAAACTATCAATTGTATTTCAAAAGTTGTCAATTGTATTTTAGAAGTTATCAATTGTATTTCAGAATTTATTAAATGTATTTCAAAATTTATTAAATGTATTTCAAAATTTATCAATTGCATTTTAGAAATTATCAATTGCATTTCAGAATTTACCAATTGTATTTCAGAAATTATCAATTGTATTTCAGAAAATAACCTTCGTAAAACAATTGCAAAATTTCTGAAATACAATTGATAATTTCTAGACGATATTCCTGTTATTTCGGGAGTTATCGGAATTTTCTCGATGGTCCATATTGTTTCATAAGGTTGCAACATAATTTTTAAATATATATATTTTAAGTTTCAGGCGAATCCATTCATAAATTTGGGAGTACTTCCCTTGTTAGTATAAAAATGTATGACATACAACAATTGTATTTTCAATTGAAAATAAAACTTTGCATACAAAAAATGTCGTATGTCCATTATGTGTGCACCTACGACAAAATTCTTACTCAATACGATAAAATTTTGTAACATGCGACAAAATGCATCCTGAATATTTCAGAAACTACAAGGTTTTTGAAGGAACTGATTACGCCATAAGAAAGAGCGTGTGAAATTTATTATGAATATATCATATTCTCAAAACCGAATAAAATGGCATACGACATTCGTATTTTGAGGTAGCGAAATATTTTTTTAGAGTTGGCATATTTTGTCGGAAAATAAAAGTAAATTTTTTTTTGAAAAATTTTTATAATTTTTTTTTTTGGTTTTTGTTATCCTTAGTACGGTAATTGAAAACACTTAAAAAAAAAAAATACAAATTTTTGCATATTTTTAAAAGTTACTTCCCTATAAGACAGTGTCCGGTAATTATAGAAACCACCGTCGAAATCTCTCCTCTTAGAAGCGATATCAGCTAACATGTGCGCCCCTGATTAAGAGAATCCCAAATCAGTCGTGTTGTCTCACACGTCCATCCATTTGCCCATCTTTGATTAGTCTCCGTCGCAGAACAAAGCCGTAGGTTTTGCTTGCAAGTTTCTAGAGGCATACCAACACATTCCAATTCTGTTGGAACCTGTAAGGTAGTTGCTAGTCTTGCAAGCTCATCGGCTTTGCAATTCCCTGGAATGTCTCTGTGCCCTGGGACCCATATGAGTCGTATGTTAAACTGCTTGGCCATCTCATTTAAAGACGTGCTGCAGTTAAGGACAGTTCTTGTTTTCAGAAACATTGAATCCAGGGACTTGACCGCGGCTTGACTGTCAGTATAGATGTTGACTGCGGTTGTAGACAAGACATTGCAGCTCAACCAGTCAGCCACTTCCTTTATTGCCAGCATCTCTGCCTGGTAAGCACTGCAATGATCTGGCAATCTACGAGCCAGGCTCAACCCAAGCTCTTCAGAATAGCCACTTGTTCGTGCAGCCTCGATCCATCTGTGTAAAAATTTATGGTAGCTCCACTACCCGGAGTATCCCCCATCCAAGACTCCCTGGATGGTATCATAGTGGTAAAGTGGCGCTCAAAGAGGCTCAAAGAGGGAGCACAGTCCACATTTTGTGGTATTGTTATCTTCTTCAAGATCGCGCTATGGCCACAATCGCTGCTCCTCCATTGCAGCGTGCTATTAAGTCGAATTGCCGACGCAGCCGCATACTGCCTACCCAATATGTCCAATGGTATCAGGTGAAGGAGGATTTCTAATGCAGCCGTAGGTGTAGTACGAAGAGCACCAGTGATGCACATCGACGCCATTCTGATAAAGACACAGTTCGCTTTTATTTCTAAAGCAGGCCACCAGACAATGATTCTATACAGCAAAATTGGACGCACCACTGCAGTATAGATCCAATGAACGACTTGAGGGCTAAAACCCCATCGTTTTCCAATGGCCCTTTTACAGGAATATAAAGCAATCGTTGCTTTTCTCACCCGTTCCTCAATGTTACGCCTGAAATTCAACTTCCTATCTAATAATACTCCAAAATACTCCAAGATACTTGGCTCCATCTGAGAAGGTTATTTCAGTGCCTTCCAGAGAAATAGGATCAAAAGCAGGAATCTTATTTTTCCTTATAAACAAAACAAGCTCTGTTTTACTTGGATTAACTCCTAGACCACAGTCTCTTGCCCATTTAGACAGATCTTTCAGAGAACCCTGAAGAATGTCCCTCAATGTTGGCAGATGCTTCCCCTTTACCGCTATCGCGACATCGTCAGCATATGCAACAACATGACAACCACGTGCTTCTAGAGATAGCAGCATTGAATTCAGTGCCAGGTTCCAAAGAAGCGGCGAAAGAACAACCCCTTGTGGTGTGCCCCTATTAACAAATCGAGATATGACGGACGCTCCCAATTCAGACGTTATATATCTATTGGCAAATAGGTCTTACTCCTAGACCAGACAATGCCAAAACTATCGAGTGTGGGATGACATTATTAAAAGCCCAAGTTCTATGTTTTGCTTATAAAAAAAGGACGGACGGACAAATCTTCATGTCGTTAAGTGCGGTATAGGGTTTGATTTTAGAAACATGGTTTCTTTGTTCTTAGAATTTCTTGTAGATTATGTTTTTGCTATACGATTTTTGACAAAAAAAAATCGACCAGCCCTAGACTAAAATATCGTGGTGTTTCAAACGGAAATGTCACATTCTACAGAAAAAATTTTTTTTAAGATAAAATTTAAAAATTTAGCATCAAAAAAATTTTTTTTGACAAAATAAAAATTTTTTGAATAAAAATAGATTTTTTTTATAGAAAAACAAAAATTTCGACAAAAATTCAACTATTTTAAATTTGTTGATGATTTTTTTTGTTTTCAATGAAGAAACATTTTTTGATAAAATAAATTTTTTTAAAAATAATTTTTTTCATTAAATTGATTTTTTTTATTAAAAAAAAAAAATTCTTTGTTACAAAAAAAAAAAATATACAATGAAAAAAAATATATATCGTCTACTTACTTCACAAACAACTGTGATCTACTAAGTGCAATAATTTTTATGAATGTGCCAGACTAAAACAGGTCCTTTCGGCAAACATTTTTTATACATTTAAGTAATACCATAATGTTAATGAATCCTTTTGTATTCTTTTATATTTTAACATTATTGTTTGCTGCTATCATGCATTCTGAATAAAGAAGAGGGATATGTTCATGTAACGTACACACTAGAGTTGGCTAAAAGTTTTGGTAGTGTAAAAAAAATATTGCAAAAACTTTAGTTGAAAAAGAAATTATGTACAGAAATTGTTCCCACAATAACTTTTTGCAAAAAAAAAAAAAAAAATGTTGGTGAAATAAAATTTTCGGACAAAAAATTAATTCTTTGCTATAACGTTGCAAGATCCAATAAAATTTAAAATCTTCGAAGACTTGAAAAAAATATAAACAAAACGTTGCAGGAGTAAAGTTATGAATAAATAGTAGAGATACGCACCAATCACGTGATTATCACTCGTGATTCACGTGAATAGTGAGTAATTTTTTTTTTTTTCACTCACATAAGCGTTAGTAAGCGTGAGTAAACAAAAAAAGTTAGTGCTTGATAGTGCGTGATAAAGATTTTTATAATTTATATTAAAGAAATGCGATTTTTGTCGAAAAATGTTGATCCGCGATTTTGGTCAACAGAACCTGATCAGCATTTTTGGACGAAAATCGTGATTTTGTATTTTTATACCCTCCACTCTAGTGATAGAGGGTATATATAAGTTTGTCATTTCGTTTGTAAAACCTCGAAATATTGGTCTAAGACCCCATAAAGTATATATATTCATGATCTTCGGTCGACTTTAAGACGATCTAGCGATGTCCGTCCGTCTGTCCGTCTGTCTGTTGAAAACACTCTAACTTTTGAAAGACTTTACGGAGGCTCCTGAATTTGGCATGCAATCCAGCAAAATCGGTCCAGCGGTTCAAAAGTTATGAGAAAAAGACTGACTTTCGGCAAAGGTTTTTCGTGAATTTACAAGATAAAACACACGCTAACTTTCGAAAGGAAATTCTGAGAATGCTTAAGCTTGGCATATATATTTTTCGTTCCCCGGGACTGGTTCGTTTTGAATTTCAGCCAAATCGGTCTAGTGGTTCAAAAATTATTAGCAAAACCGTGAATTTTAGATTAGTTTCACCCTAAATTCATGAGTTGAAAACCCGATAAACATGTTTTAAAAACATTGGTAAGTCAAAAAAATATTTGACAACGTATTTTTGTCACTCAAAAATATTTTAACACTAAAAAAAATACACTCGAAAAAAAATTTTACTCAAAAAAAATGGAGTAAATTATTTTTTTTTTCACAAATTACTTAAAAAAAGTTTAAAAAAAACAAGTAAAAGTGTTAAATTCGGCTGTGCCGAATCTTTTATACCCTCCAACATGCAAATAATAAAAAAAAAAAATTGCAGGGGCGTCTTATTTTTTTGGGGGGGGGGGTCGGTATTGGTAATTGGGGGCACAATTCCTCTCGAATAAGTGTTGAAAAAAATAATTCTTATACTTTTTGCACTAAAGTAATACAAATTTATCATTTAAAAAAAAAAAAAATATTCCACGCCCCTAAAAGGGGGGGGGGGCGTACCGTAAAACGATATTTTTTAATTCTGTGGGTCCAAATGCATGACCTTGAACTTCTTGTAGCATAAAAATGTTGGATTTGTTAAAAAAAACACAAAAAATCATGTAAAAATATGATCACTGATCAATCAATAATAAAAATACGATCACTGATCAATAATATATATGGGGCATTCCATGCCAAATCACTCACTTTTAGGCCCGACCCCCTTCGATTAATTTTATTTTTGGATATGTTTTAGTACGTATTAAATGCAACTTGTAGCCAAATTTTCAGCCTTTTATACCAAGGTGGTGTTGAGTAATCAATTTTTCAAAATGGCGATTTTTTCCAAAAAATGAAAAAATTTAAATTTTCAATCAATTTTGACCAGTAAAAAATATAGATATTTTAAAAAAAGTTGGACAACGTTTTGTTGGTATTTAAATGTAGTTTTAGAAAAAAAATGTGAAAAAATTATTCGAAGTAATTATCACTTATTTTTTGACGTTTAAAAATTAAAATCGACTTTTTGAAAAAGTCCGAAACCTTCGATTTTTTTGTAAAAAACTAAAAAAATTCTACTCTAAATTATGCAACTTTTAAGCCATAACTCGAGATGTGATCACAATTCTTTCTATTTTTTTTTTAATTTTTAAAATTGCACCTTTTATGTTTTGGCTCTGATTTATTTTATATGGAGCTCCAAAAAAAAAAAAATGGTAGATACTGACCCTAACTTACCCTAAATATATTCATTTGGAGGTAAATATACGTCTCACAAAAATTTGGGACGATCGGACATGTGTAAGGCGCTTAGCATGGTCCTTGAAGTTTAAAAAACGGATTACAAGGAAAAATATGATTTTTTTTCTGTTTTCGCAATTTCTTTGGTATTTTAAGTTAAGTTTTAATTCAAGTGATTACAGAATTATGATGTGGAGTAAAATGCCTTTCTAATAAGGTACCAAAAACTAAAATCGGTTGAAAATCAGCCAAGTTATTACAACTTCCCCAGGCATCTAGCGTGTGCCATACAACTTGATTAAAAATTACGAGGCCCTTTTTTTAAATTTATTGAAATTTTCTACTGTAATAACATTTTTTCATTATTCATGTTTCAGTGTAATATTTTTTTGACTTTTCCAAATTTTAAAACAAAAAAAATATTTTTTTTTTTAAAATAGAGATTTCAAAAGGGTGTGGAAAATGCAGGCATTTTTAGCACTAATTTAAAAAATGTTAGCAAAACACAATATGAAAAATACTTGTCATCTAATAATATTTGAACTTGAAGAATAAAAAAATGTTATTACAGTAGAAAATTTCAATGAATTTCAAAAATCGGATTGTATTGATTAATCAAGTTGTCTGCCACACGTTAGATGCCTGGGGAAGTTGTAATAACTTGGCTGATTTTAAACCGATTTCGGTTTTTATGACCTTAATAGAGAGACATTTTACTCTACATTTCAATTCTGTAACCATTTGAATTCAAAATTAACTTAAAATACCAAAAAAATTAAGAAAACAGAAAAAAATGCATATTTTCCCTTGTAATCCGATTTTCAAATTTCAAAGCCGATGCGGCACGCCTTACCCATGTCCGATCATCCTAAAATTTTCTGAAACGTATTTTTACACCCAAGTTAATATATCTAGGGGAAGTTACGGTCAATATTTACCAAATTATTTTTTTTGGAGCACCATATAAAATAAACCATAGTCAAAAAAAAAAAAGTGCAATTTTCAAAATTTGAATAAAAATAGAACGAATTACGATCACATCTCGAATTATGACTTAAAAGTTGCGTAATTTAGAGTAGAATTTTTTGACATTTTTAAAAAAAAAATCGAAGGTTTCGGACTTTTTCAAAAAGTCGATTTTAATTTTTATACGATAAAAAACAAGTGATAGTTACTTCGAATAATTTTTCATATTTTTTTTTCTAAAACCACATTTAACTACCAACAAAATGTTGTCCATCTTTTTTTAATATATCTATATTTTTTACTGGTCAAAATTGATTGAAAATTTAAATTTTTTCATTTTTTGGAAAAAATCGCCATTTTGAAAAATTGATTACTCAACACCACCTTGGTATAAAATGCTGAAAATTTGGCTGGAAGTTGCATTTAATACGTACTAAAACATATCCAAAAATAAAATTAATCGAAGGGGGTCGAGCCTAAAAGTGAGTGATTTGGCATGGAATGCCCCATATACTTTATGGGGTCCTAGACCGATATTTCGATGCGTTACACACGGAATGACAAAGTGAGTATGGGGGTATACTGTAGTTGGAGGGTATAAAAAAAAAACAAAATAAAATAAAAACTAATCAAAAATGTTGTTTTTTCACGTTAGAAAATTAGCTATCACTTAAAAGGGCATTGTGGAGGGTATTCATAGATTCGCCCAAGTCGAATTTAACTTTTCTACTTATTTTTAATATTTTTTACATAACATACTTAACATTTCCCAACTTTTTAGACCAATTTGGTTAAAAAATAATTTATACCCGAGTAAAAAAGTTTTTATATAGTTGTATATAATTTTATAAACATCATATATGATTAAATAGAATTATATAGAATTTGATGCGAAAAATGAGTCGATAAAACTATATAAAATTTGATCAATGTTTCATATATTTTGATAAATTTTTTATATAATTTTATGCGAAATTTGGACCCCTATTTTTATATAACAACAGCAAATTTATATAATCAGATATAATTATATACAACTATATCAAATTATATAAAACAATATATAATTTTATAAAGTTATATAAAATTATATCAAGTTTTATATAGCTCATAAAATTTTGTTTTAATTATATATAATTTTATGTAACTTTATATAGTTTTATACAGTTGTATACAATTTTATATATTTTTATATAATTATATCTGATTATATAATTTTGCTGTTATTATATAAAAATAGGGTCCAAATTTCGCATAAAATTATATAAAAAATTTATAAAAATATAAGAAACATTGATCAAATTTTATATAGTTTTATCGACTCATTTTTCGCATCAAATTCTATATAATTCTATTTATTCATATATGATGTTTATAAAATTATATACAACTATATAGGAACTTTTTTACTCGGGTATGTTTAAAAATAAGCATCTGTGGACCAAAATCTCGGTTTTGGAATTTCTTAAATATTTTTCCAATAAAGTGCGAAAAATTTCCGAATTTTTAAGCCGGATTTGGTTAAAAAATTCGGACATGGGCGGAATTTGAGAAAATTCCGCCCACTCTAATAAGTAAACATATAATATTTATTTGCACTACATATACTATTCAGATCTGTATATAGTAATATTAAATCCAAACAAGAAAAAAAGGGATGGTTGAATAAATGAACCATGAATTGTATGGCTGTAATGATAGATGGTTGATATGTTTCAAAAATAACGGAGGAAACTGAACTATAAAGGAAACATGTTAAGAAATTATAGACGATGTAGACAGACAATATGATGTGCTACATCTTATTTGTTTTTTTATCGGAAAATGGCCAATGAAAAAAACTAAAAAATAACCATTGCTAAAATGTTGGATTTCTTTTATTAATTCAACTGTGCCATAAAAAAATTGAATACTCTTTTCAAATCAGATAGTATAACGTTGCACTTCTCGTCGGAAAGATAATAAAGATGCCCATCAAACTTGCAAGACACCCTTAACATTTAAAGTTATTTCCATTTTTTTTTTTTTTTTTTGGGACGTTTCTCACTTAACGATGTGTAAGTAACTCAGAGACCTTTCAACCGATTTTTAATTTTGGACTGTTTTGGATAGACGAAGGAAAGAACATTTAATGTGTCTGAACTGGTCTATACATATAAAAAAATATATTTCGAGGGCCTATATTTAAAACCCTCTATAAAAAAAAAAAACAATTTTTCAGGAGAGCCAAAAAACTGTTTATTTCGCGTATTGTTAGATTTATTAAAATTCGATATTCTACAATATTTTCGTTTTCAAAATGTTGCACTATTAGGGATTTTATGCTAGATAGAGGGTTTAGTTTCTCAAAAAAAAATTTGTAGTATATGAATGAAAATGTTCCAATAGACGGTTTTGCATTTAAATAAAAATTAATTATTATGATTTCATTTACTACATCGGTACATTTTTTACGTAATTTATTAATGCCCGAGTAAAAAAGTTCCTATATAGTTGTATATAATTTTATAAACATCATATATGATTAAATAGAATTATATAGAATTTGATGCGAAAAATGAGTCGATAAAACTATATAAAATTTGATCAATGTTTCTTATATTTTGATAAATTTTTTATATAATTTTATGCGAAATTTGGACCCCTATTTTTATATAATAATAGCAAAATTATATAATCAGATGTAATTATATAAAAAATATATAAAATTGTATAAAACTGTATAAAACTATATAAAGTTACATAAAATTATATATAATTTTATATAATTAAAACAAAATTTTATGATTTATATAAAACTTGATATAATTTTATATAACTATATAAAATTATATATTGTTTTATAAAATTTGACATAGTTGTATATAATTATATCTGATTATATAAATTTGCTGTTGTTATATAAAAATAGGGGTCCAAATTTCGCATAAAATTATATAAAAAATTTATCAAAACATAAGTAACATTGATAAAATTTTATATGGTTTTATCGACTCATTTTTCGCATCAAATTCTATATAATTCTATATAATCATATATGATGTTTATAAAATTATATACAACTATATAGGAACTTTTTTACTCGGGTGATTATAAATAATTCTTTGGTCTACAGATGCTGATTTTTAAGACAAAAAATATTTTTTTACTAAATTCATCTCAAAAGTTGAAAAACTGTTTAGTATGTAATGTAAAAAAAATAAAAATAATTAAAAACGCGTTTTTTCCACAGAAGCTGATTAGCATCGCATTTTTTTTGTAGAATCTACACAAGATGTCAAAATTTTGAGCAATATTTTTCAAAAAAGTCAAACAAGAATTTTCAGCAAAAATTAGCAAAATCGTGGTTTTGAAATTTTGTTGACCAATTCATGCTCAGCATGAAAAAATTAATATGAAACATGTATTGCAAGATTAAATTATTCCAAAAAAAATATTTATAAATTAACACTGTGCGACAGCCCAAATTAGAAGGTGTAAAAAAAGATATACGTGTCCCGGCGTTTCGCTGGGTTATCTCAAATAATCGAGATATATCGATTTGATGTTATAGGAGAAATTGTAGTTTTTCCAAATATCGCAAAGTGATGTTTAGCAAAGTTGTGGCATGCGTTGAGTTTAATAACTTCGCTGAACAAAACTTTGCGATATTCAGACATTTAGATGAAGTTAGGAAGAATCGTATAGAGAAATTGTAATTTGTTGTAAATTTTTCGTTAACTTTGACCATCTAAATGTCAAAATATCTTCCCTAAACGATACTTACTAACTTCATCTAAATGTCCGAATATCGCAAAGTGATATTCTACAAAGTTATTAAGCTTAATGCCAGCTACTTTGCAGAACATCAGTTTGCGATATTTGGACATTTAGGTGGTCAAAATGTACAAACAGGCACAAAAACATACTATTTCCCGCAAAACTTCAAATCGATATATATCTATTACTACAGCTAACCCAGCGAAACGCCGGGACACGTATAACTTTTTTTTGACCGATTTAACTTTCCCCGGTAAGCAGAACCTGCCGATCAATGAGCCCTGCCATTTGTCTCACAGTGTTAATTATTTGAAAGATGGCGGGTTTTGCATTCAGAAAAATTAATTGTGCAAGATAGAGAAAACCAAAAATGCAAATAAAATATAAAAAAAAAATTTTTGTTCTGAATTTTCCACCATAGACCGTTTTACTGAAAATTCTTCCATCAAAAAGTCATTTTCGTGAAAATGGAAGGAAGAGGGGTTTCAATACAGGCCCTCAATGCATTAATTTTTTCAATAATATATTATTTTTTTGTTATATTTAAAACTTTTTCAAGTTTATCAATTTGTTTCTGCTATAGTTCGTTCAACAACCTTTATATTTATAAAATAATTCTTAAAGAAAATTTAATTCTGAATTCGATGAGCTTTATGCTGGAAATCGGATGTCAAGTGACAGCGTTGTGATAATGTTTCTAAAAAAGAAAATTAATATTTTGCATGAAAACGCCGCGGCGTTATCCGGGGGTTATCCGAACGGCGCGCCGCACATTGGGTTCAAATGGTACCAAAGTGGCGATTAATTGAAATTTATAAATGAAGTTTTTGTTATAAGTTTTGGTATGGGGTAAAAGTAGATAAAATTCTGCAACGCTAGTTATCAAAATCAATAAACTAAGTTGTTTACTTTTTTTCGGTGAGCTGTCAAAGTTAGCAAATTATTGCAGTCTTTGAAAAAAGTAAAAAAATTAAAATTTTTTACAATTCAAGCGATTATTAGTAGTATTAAATCTTTTAAAAGAAAATCTTTTATAATGGAACCTTAAACAACAGGTATTAAACTAAATTGAAAAATTTTCTTTGTTTACAAAAATTGCGTCTTAACATTTTTAATAATTTTTTTAAAAAGGACCCGAAATTGGGATATTTTCCCCATTTAATGGGCCACACATATTAAGTTAGTAATAGTTGGATTTAGTTTTGTGGATTTCAAAAAAGTATAGGATATCAGCTTTTATTTAAAAGAATAAAAAGTACAGACAATGCCCGGCCCTTTTTTTTTATTCCCGTTTTTGTGTAAAAAGTCTGGGTATCGTTTATTAAAGAAGACCATTATATATGTGTTTATACCCTTCAACTAAGGTATGGGCTTACACTCACTTTGTCATTCCGTATGTAGCGCATCGAAATATGGGTCTAGGACCCCATAAAGTGTATATTATTGATCACTGATCGATTCTAAGACATTCTGTGACTAACAGTGTGTCCGTCCGTCCGTCTGTTGTTGAGCACACCATAAAGTACATAAAACAAGAGCTAGAATCCTGAAGTTTGTCACAAATATGTAGAATGGTCATAGACTGGTTAAGTTCTTGAAGGAGCAAAATCGGACAAGGGGGGAAAAGTTCCCCCTTGAAGAACTAAAACTACCCCAGAAAAATATTTTTTTTACAAGTTTTATTTGTATATTTGTTCAATAAATGAAACATTTTAATGACATATGAAGTTCATCGACCTGAATTTGAACCAAGGGGGATCAGGAAAGCGAATTTTTTCGGTCCGCCCCTTTTTGGGGGCGTGTATAGAAAAAATAATTTAAATAATGATAAATTTTTATTAATTAGGTGCAAAAAATGACATCTATTTTTTGGCAACGTTTATCGCGAGGGGAAGATGTCCCCCATAGTCTCCCGGGAAACCCTCCCCCCTACGCCAAAAAAACGTCCCCTCCATTTGTTTTTTGTAGCTTTATTACATGTTCAAGGGTTTCGTGTTTTTTTCCAAAAACAAAAAAAAACGACTAAAAGATTAAAAAAAAACATTTTGTAAAAAATTTTTTTCTCGAATGCTGTGTTTTTATGTATTTTTGATAATTCGTTAATAAAAAACTACAATATTCCCATAAATCACTTTTTTCAGATAAATTTGTACATTTATGAGATTTTGTGAAAAACAAAAATTGGATTTTAAATAAAATTTAAAATAATATAAATATTTAATAATATAATATTTAAAATTCAAGTAGCTAACTCCTTTTTGTTATATGACATTGCATGCAATCGAATACTGATTGGTGTAACATCTTTTGTAAACATCTTTAGCAATTCGTTAGTCAGGTAAAACCTAATAATGTGATGGAAAGAAAATGTTTGACGTCACAATTAAATCAAACGAACATAAGAATACAAAAAACCGAAACAAAACCGATACGAAAGTAGAAAAAAATGAATTGGTATTGGTTTTTTATTGGTATTGGTTTTGAAGAATAAAAGTATTGGTTTTTAATTGGTATTGGTAGTGGGGAATCAGTATTGGTTTTTTATCGGTATTGGTATCGCACAAATAAAGGTATTGGTTTTTAATTGGTATTGGTTTTCAATTTGAATTGGTATTAACGGGTATTGGTATCGAAAAGGTATTGGTACCCATCATTGGTTCTTTCTTTAATTACTTTGATAGCACACTATGTACACTTTAATTTTAATTTTTTTTTATTAATTTATCGCTTTTCATTCCAAAGTTACAGCGAAAATTGTGAACTATACCCATTTTTTCCGAAAAACAAAAAAACGCCTAACAGGTTAAAAATTTTTTTTTTACAAATTTTTTTTTTTTTCCAAAATGTGTATTTTTACGTGTTTATATTAGTTCATTTATAAAAAAATATAATATTCTAAAACTACTGCTTATCTGAATTAATCGCCATTTTGGGTACCATCGAACCCACTGTGCGCCGTTCGGATAACCCAGGCAAAAATAAAAAGAACATAAAAAGAGGTCGCATACTATAACATTAAATGTATTCGGCGAGCTGAATCCAAATTTGACCTTGAAATTAATCAATCGCATTAGGTTTTTGAGATAACAATATATGTTAAATATTTCAGAAACCTGATGCTATAGAACGTTTTTAATGCCAGATTCGGATTCAGCGCACCAAAACCTTTAAAAATAATAACCCGAGTAAAAATAAATATATATTACAATATATAACTTGATACAAACATAATAAATTATATATGATTATACATCCCTGAGATATTTTCTAAATTTTTTTAATGCAGTCATATGTAGGTAATATATAATTTAATCATGATTCGGATTAAAAGGTGTACGGTTGATATAATTATATAAAATTATATCAGAGTCAATACAAAATTTGTTTTTCTGTATAATTTAACATAACATTATACATATATAGCTTATTCTGTTCCATATAAAACTATATATGTTTCCAATTAACAAAAAATTTTCTAAGTTTTTTAGGCAAACTATAATTTTTTTTTAAAATGTTCCTAAACATTTCCTTATTAGGCTTATGTATATCACCTATCTGGTTCGAAGCGTACCCAAACATTTTTTTTGTTTTAGGAAATTATATGTTTGGTGAATGTATCGTTGACCTGTGGTGTATCTCAACCCAAACCAAAAAACACCAGGATTTTATATGTTTTTGTGCAATTAGATCTAATTAGATCCACCAATATAAGGCAATGTCTGGTCAAAACTCGGATGAAATCAAATCATATTTTATACAAGTAGATATTTTTTAATGCAAAAACATCCACCATTATTCGGATCAAATTGCGTATTAATATATATTGTGTCATATAAAATTATATATTGCATCATATAAAAATTTTTACTCGGGAAACAAGACTTCTTATGATGAATTTATTTATTTTTTGTCTCGGTAATCCGAACATTGATTTTCAGCAAAATCTTGATATTATTTTTTAGAAAATTTATGCTAACTTTTTAAGATGAGGCTCATCATATTCAGAATTAAATTTCCTTTAAGAATAATAATTATGAAAGTTGTTCAACGAACTATAGCAGAAAAAAAATCGAAAATTAAAATTTAGATATTTTTGAAAATCAATAGATTTCTTTCTTATATGTATAAATAAATTTATGTACATGGAAAGCCCTATCCAAACCAGTTTAAACATTTAAAATCGGTTGAAAAATGTCTAAATTGCACGAGTTTTAGTGAAAAACTTTTTTGACAAAAACTCTAAATGTTTAGATGTTTATGGCAAGTTCATGGGCATTTAGTGATCTACTTGACAGAAACCACAACCTATACTACGTCATATCAAAAGTATTTTTTCACTGTAGCACAGTGTTATTGATTTGTTATATTTATATACTACTATATTTTTATATTTCATCTTGTCTAAAATTTTACTTTTATTCTATTCCGTGTAATGTCACAAGTTTAAAAAATAACCCCTTCCTTGGAAAAGTCATGCATCCCTTTTAAATTAGAGTAAAAAAGTTAAAAGTTAAAAAAATTTTAAGGTAAGAATAGCCATTTACACTGTATAGGTTTCCTTCTACATTGGAAATAGAGCAACTTGCAACTTAGTTTTAGGAGTTTCCAACATCCACATCAACTTATAATATCCTGTATTAAAAATAGAATTTTGTAGGGTATACAAAAAACAACATCCATAATGAGGGAAAGTTATTTTGTTTAAATTTTCCCTTGATTTACAACTGAATAGATATTGAATTTCAATGGGTCCCTCTTCTTTTTGTACTCGTTTATGAATGACAGTTCAAAAGAATTACAAAGAACAAACAGATACAAAATAATATATTCACTATACTATCTATTAGGGTATTCAATTAATCGAGGTTTTGGTTTAATCGGTTAATCGAGCAAATAATTAATCGGGGCTGAGATTTAATCGGTTAATAATCGGATAAATTTGAATTATTCGGTTAACCGAATAAAAAACCAAGAAAACTGTATGTACGTTAAAGATTTTGATTAATTTTATTTAAAAGAAATCTTTATCCGATATGGCTTTAAATCAGCGATACGCAGACACATACTATAACATTTATGCTTGTGTGGGTAGTAGCAAGCGAAAAGTCAACAAATTTGCTTAAGCAACAGAATTTTATAGTGTACTAGCAGAGTACCCGGCGTTGCCCGAGAAATAAAAATTCGAAATTTTAATCAATAATTATGAAATTTGTGTTAATTTTAGTTTTTCTAAGAACAACATTTTTTATAAAAAGAAAACTAAAAAAAATAAAAAAATCAATTTTTATTGAACAAAATTGAAACATTGAAGAAAATTATTTTCCCCAAAATCTAATGTTAAAAATTTTATTAATCTTTGTAAAGCAATCAAAGTATTTGGATTGGATATTGTATTTAAATAAAAATTTATTTCCACGGTTAATATTTTTCAAAATAGAAAATATTTTTATTATTTTGAACATAAGAAGTAAAAATACAGTTAATAGTAAAAAAGTCTCATAATTTTTCCAAAGGGAAGTCGCATATCCTTAAAATATTTCAATTATTATTATCAAAGAAAATTTTAACACTGAATGTGTTAAACTGACATTTGTCAAGTTGACCCCGGTGTTTTTTTTTTTTAACTTGGCCCTTCGTATGTGGAACATTTTCCCATCAGACCTTAAAGTTATCAGGAAGGGGAAAAGAAAAAAAAAACTAAATATTGTTATGAATTCATATCTGAATTATTTTGATGTTAATGCCTTTTAATTAAAACCCCCATGATATTTAGTTATCCAAATGCAATAAAGTACCATATTGTACAAAAAACAAATTGGAAGCAAAACACAAATTCGATAATATCAAACTGTAGCTCGGTTTTTGAAAAAAATTTCGGTTTTTTAAATTTCGTCGATCGCCGGGCATATTATGGTTCTTTTTGGTCTAAAAATCTCATGTTTAAATTTTCGGACAAAATGAACCTGTGCCTTAAATTTATTTTTTTTAATTATTACTTTACTTGATTAGCTTAATAATGACTGAAAATTTCATTTTGGTAGGATAACCCCTTCCGCTTCAAAATTGGCTTCGAAAAAAAAAATTACTCTAAGGATTTTTTTTTTATTTTGACTTGAAAAAATTTTAGCTGAGATGTATCCACAAAAAAAATTATTCCTATCTGTGACATCTTTGTCGTGTTCTTAAGTGTATCAAAAAATCATACGTTTTTACACTCTTTTTCAAATTTTATGTATTGTAAAAAAAAATAACTTTTGTAGATTGCGTGCCAAATTATCGTTCGGTTTGGTGTAAAAGCTATATGTTTAAATTTTTAGCCAAATCGGACAATTTTAGCCCGTGGTCCTGGGTGGTTTAAATTTTTTGTTCAAATTAAAAAAAAAATATTTTAAGGCCAAACTTTAACACTTCAGCGGCACAGGTTAAAATTGTCCGATTTGGCTAAAAACTTAAATATAGAGTTCTTAGACAAAAACCAACCATAATTTGCCCAGCATTTGGCGAAATTTGGCAAAAGCAATTTTTTGTGATTATACATAAAATGTGAGAAAGGTAAAAAGTGAATTTTTTACTTCATTTTAGTACGTAATAAAGATGATGCAGATAGAAATAAGATTGTTTTTGTTGATATGTATCATTAAAAGCAACATCTCAGAAAAAAATTCTTTCGAGTCAAAAGTTTTTACTCAAAACTAAATAACATTTTATTCAAAAATTTTTTTGGAGTGTGACTGCAACGGCACTAATTTTTTTTTTTCGAAGTCAGTTTTGAAGCGTTTACCTCACAGAAATGAAATTTATTGTCGTTAATAAGCTAATTAAGTAAAATTATAATTAAAAACAAAATAAAAAATTGAAAAAAATTTTTGTTTGGTTTGTATGAAAAAAAAAAGTTTTTGGGAAAAATTTTAACCTCCCAAAAGCACGGGCTAGTTTTGTTTGGCTAAAAATTTAAACAAAGAGTTTTAGACCAACACGAACCATAATTTTCCCGGCGATTGACGAAATTCAAAAAAAGTCATTGTTTGTGCCACCCTAATATACATAAATGGAATATCGGTGTCAAACTATCGATAGGGCCACTATCAATAGTTTTTGATAGTTTAAAAAAATACATCGATATATCAACTCTCAACTATCAAAACACAAAAACTATCGATAGTATATTTTTTTGAAGATACTTTCGTGATAGTTACACAGTTTAATATATAGTGAGAACATATTTATGTGGATTAAATACATAACGGTAAGACAAAACCAAACATAACTTTAATTCCTTATTTAATAAATAACAAAGTTAAACAAAAATTAAATAAATTCGTACTACGCATAAAATCAGTGGTTGATAATTTACTATCGATACAAAAAACCACAATCGATAGTCACAAAACTATCAATACTATCGATATTATCAATAGAACTATCGATAGTTTGACACCTCTAATCGGTAGTCAAAATTGAATTCGATCTACATAACAGGTTTTAACCTGAAAACTTTTTTATTCAAAACTTTTGGCTGCCAAAACATCAATTTACTGTTAATTCTAAATCCTCTTCCAAAAAGTTGTCCCTAAATAATTGAATTCTTTTGCATAGTGTTTTTTAATTTGAAATTTGAAATATCGAACCGTGAGTTTTATAGTATATAGTATAGATAAGGTACAGATCCACGAACAGTGGTAAAATTGAATGGCCAAGGCGTGTTAATCGACTTATTTAAAAAACTGAAAAGGCTAAGTTGTTTGTTAAAAAAAGTGCTATCCAATGGTGCTAATCACATTAAAATTTGAGTTATTGTGTCTTTTTAAAAGCGGAAAAACTGATTTTTTTTTCATATTTTCACATTTTTGAAAGTCCCCCTTAACTGATATCAAAACATGCTATAGCCTATAATCTAAGTTGGAATGAAAGCTTTATTATGGTTTTTATCTGATAAAAATCGGTTCAGTAGTTTCTTCAAACACCGGTGACAAAGAAAATTTTCGCGAAAAGTGCGTTTTATAATATAGTATAGATGTGTGTTGACAGCGCACAAGCAGCGTCTATTCCCGCGGGAATAGGAATTACAAAAATGCGTATCACTGCTTTAAATACTCTCTATAATGTTAGCCCAAATAAAGATTTTTTGTATGGCACCCTGAAAAATTATTCCAAAATTGATACCCCAATTGATGCCGGGCTTACAATTAAATGCACCTTTAATCAGGCGCGGATCCAGGAATTTCATTTGGGGGGGGGGGGGTAGATTTGTTTTCCCAAAAAAATTTCGTAAAGTAATAAAGTTTGGTTGGGTCTGGGGGGGGGGGGGGGCTGTGAATGTATGCAGAAAAATACCTAAAAACTTAACAATAAAGGATCCAGCTTTTGGATTTGGGGGAACTTTTTTTACTAAAATTTTTTTCGCAGGAGAACCTTTACTTCATAAATAAGACCGTTTTTAGTCAAATAAATGGACATATTCACAATTACGACTGACTGTAACTGTCATTAGCCAATTTTTATCATTAAAGAGTCATAACATCAATATTTTTTATACAAACAAACAAAAAAATTCAAAAATATTAGACTGTATTTCCAAATTTTTAGAAATGCTCTCGAGAATTGGGAATTTTTTAACTTTGTTGTAGGTTTGTATGGGAAAATACTAATATTATGACTTTAAAGTCATAAAAATTATCTTATCTAAAAATTGTTATTTAAAAAGTAAAAAATTATACTAAAAGTACAATATTCCGAAAAAAATTTTAATGAAGTATTACACTTAAACATGTTTTCTTTAAAAAATTCTCAGATGTTAAGACATTTTTACTTAGGAAAAACTCTTAGATTCTAAAATATTTTTCATATAAAAACATAATCCATTTCTAAGATATTTGTCTTTAGAAAAATGTTAGGATTTTAAACTCTTCGATCGTCTTTCAATAAAAAATTTTACGGTTATACTTAGTGCCTTATAATTTTTTCTAAGGTTCTGAAACATTTGTAAAAAAAAAAAATAATATTTAGAGACACCTTTCCTATAGAAAAATTCTCAGAACCTTTCAACGGAAAAAAATTCTGATTTTAGAGATATTTCGTACTAAAAAATCTCAGATTCTGATATAGTTTTTAATAGAAAAGCTCTAAACATAAAAATATCAAAGATTTTGATAAACTTTTCCTATAGAAAAATTCTTAGATTCTAAAAAATTTTTCAAAAAGAAAAATTCTCATATTCGTACACAATTTTCCATAAAAAAAAACATATTTCCCCATAGAAGAACTCAGATTCTGAAAAGTCTGTCCTGTAGATTCTTGTCAGATTCTGAAACGTTTTTTCTAAGGAAAAATTTACAGTTTCTGAGAGATTTTTTCTGTAGAAAAGAGATTTTTCCTAAAATTTGATATGCTTTTTAAATAAAAAAATTCTTACATTCAGAGGCAAAAACAGTTTTTTCTAAAGATAAAGTCAGGAATTCTGAGATATTTTTCTGTAAAAAATATTTCAGATAATACTTTTTCCTTAAATGATAAGGATAGTTATTCGGTTAGAAAATTCCCACGACTCGATTGTTATTTATGTTTCTCATACACAATTTCTTTAATTCTGAAACATTTTATAGAGGCTATATGAGCTGTAAATCATCAGCACACATATACCACTCCCAAGGTTTTTTTACATCCTGGCCATTTTCATTCTATGTTTGTTCCTTTCCCTTCCTTTTTCCTTTCCCTTCTTCTTTCTTTTTTCTTTTTCTTTCTTTCTTTCTTCCTTTTTTTTTTTTAAATCATTTTGGGGGGGGGGAGAAATCCCATTCTCCCCCCCCTGGATCCGCGCCTGCCTTTAATAGAGTTTCGAATTCGGTACTATAAATATAAAAAAAAATGGAATAATTTTATCGGTCGATATCTCCGTAATGAAAAAAGATATCTTAACGATTGCAAAAGTATTTTGAAGAATAAGCGAAGTATTTTTAGGTGTGCTGAACTAATTAAACATCATAAAATAATTCGCGGTTTTATAAGGTCCTGAACATTGCGAAAATCTAAATATCTCAAAATGAGAAACTATTAGAAAATATATACTGTTGGCAATCTATAAAAAATTGGCTAGGGTTACTAATTTTAATTTGTTTTTTTTTTAACCGAAATTTTGTTTTAGGACCTCGATAAAATATTTGCTAGGCGACATTTTTACACATTGCTAATAGAGAGTTTGATAAGTTTTTTAGACCTAAACTTCTTTCAGCAGAACCGTAATTTAAATTAAAAATGAAACATCAAAACGCTAAATAAAGCAAACAAAAAAAGTAAAATTACAAAAAAAAAAAAATAGATTTCGGTTAATCGGTTAATCGACACAAATTAATCGGTTTATTTGTTATTTGAAAATTGACAATTTTAAATTATTCGAACAGTTAATCGACCAAATTTAATCGGTTAACCGATTAACGGTTAATCGATTGAATACCCTACTATCTATGAATGTTGTTTAAAATTTAAAACATTCAATACTAAAAGATTGAAATTTAAGTTGAAAAATGGTTATAAAATATTTTGTATTTGTATATTTTGTATTTGTATATTTTGTACTAGCTGGCCCGTTCCGCGTTGCTGGCCCAAATACAACACATATAATTTCAGTGTTATATTTCGTCTCGCTTCAAATATATAGCCCAGCAAAAAGTGTAATGATTTTTTTTGGCTTACAAAAATTTGTGGGCGTGGTTTTAAAGACCCGATTAGGCAGATAATCATCTTCAAATAATATTTAGGAACTAAAAAAAATTGCCGTGTCTTCGACTTTGCGAACTGTACAAATCTAAAACATCTTTAGTATCATTACGAACAACACAAAAATAAATTACGCATATGCTTCGTTTTTATCGTGAGCCATTGTCTTGAGTTCAAATAAACCCCTTATAGTTTTCCCGAATTTAAATTTTTTTCCGGGATACTTTTCTCATTTATATTTCATACCAAGTATATATTATATTTCGTACCAAGTATATATTAATGTATCGAATTAGACGAGAAATGAATTTTAGAAACTTGGAAAAAAGTGGAAAAGGAATTTTTTTTTTCCGAACAATTATATAGTTTCTTACGAACATTTAAAACAAAAAAATTACCCAAATCGGTCCAGGCATTCTCAAGTGTTGCAAATTTTAAGGATATTGAAAAATGTGGTCTTTGTGGTGAGGGAGGACAATAATTATTTCCGTAAAATCCTTAGTTCGACTTTAATGTTCCTTAAAGGAGGCCAGTCGTTCTCCGATTTTAGATGTATTGAAAAAAATGGGAGTGTACAGTTTTTCTTACCGTAAAAATCTTAGTTGTACTATCACGAACGTCAACCAATACTACTAATAGCCAAATCGGCCCTACCCATCTTCTATTTTAGATATATCGAAATAAAAGTGGGCGTGAAAAATTTTTATTTCCGTTTAAACCTAAGTTTGACTATGACGAACATTAAAAAAAAAAACTTTAGTCAAATCGATCCAACTGTCCTCCGATTTTAGATATGTATATCGAAAAAGGAAGCATAAAAGTGGGCGTGATTAATTTGTTTTTCCGAAAAAACTTAAGACGAACATTAAAAAAAAAATACGACGAACATTTAAAAAAATATTATCCAAATTGGTCTGTTCTCAAGTGATGCGATTACCAACGAAATACACTTTATTTTTATTTATATTTTATTATTCTATATTTTATTTTTCTATAGAGCAAATTTTATATACGGGCTATTTCACGTCAACGGGAGACCCCCCCCCCCGCTCCCAAAATGCGGGGGGGGTCTTTAAAAAAAAATCATCTGCCACATTGGATCCGCCATTTTGAACTTTTGAAATCAGAATAGAAATTCGGAATCAGCGTCCCAAATAACCCCCGGATAACAAGTTTCAAGGAAATCGAAATTAAAAAAAAAAATAAACGCCATATTGGATCCGCCGTTTTGAATTTTGGAAATCAAAATTTAGAATCGTGTTTAGTGACCCATAATACACCCAGAAACCGAGTTTTATTTGAATGCGAAAACCTCGAAAAAATCATCCGTGATATTGGATCCGCCATTTTTAATTTTTGAAATCTGAATGAAAATTCGAAATTAGCCTCCCCATAAAACCCCGTGAGAACAAATTTCAGAAAAATCCGATAA